>JAWQRO010000040.1:0-68145 GCA_033557835.1 Helochares maculicollis
ACATGTGGAACCCATATATCCAGTTTTGAAACTAAACCAAGACGTTTAATGTGATCATGAACGGTTGAATTCGATAAATTTAACCTTTCAGCAATCTCACGAGTAGTTATTCGGCGGTTTGCATCTACCATTGCTTTTATTTGGTCTTCGTCGGCTTCAATGGGTCTTCCAGAACGTGGAGCATCTTCAATATCGAAATTGCCGGAACGAAATTTTGCAAACCAATTTTGGCATTGTCGTTCGCTAAATACATCTTCTCCATACACTTCACGTAATTTTCGCCTTGCTTGAACTGTATTTTTACCTTTTCGGTAATAAAAAAGTAAAATATGCCGAAAATGCTGCTTTCTATTTTCCATCTTTGATAGAGCACAAAAAAAACTATTGCAAAGAATAAATATTGGCACTGTTTTTTGGCAAAGATCGATTCTTCTCTAGATATTTGCGCAAGAAAGTGCAAACTCACTAAAGAGCTAAAGTGATGGTACTTAGCAATTTTTGCTGTCGTGGCAAGTAAAACACTATTTCTTAAACTGCAAACAGTATCTTCTTTTCATTTCTACACAAAAACAATACCACGACTTTTTTTAATATAAATTTTGTTTCATTTTGAAAATAACGTTATTTGAATAACCACCATCTTGCTATACATACTGAAGCGTGGGTGAATTATCACTTGTCATAATGTTTCTTGGCTAAAATTTTTAATTTCTTCACGAATGTTGGCCTTCAATTGTTGATTAGTTCTTGGATTGTTGTGATCTACTCTATCTTTTAAATACTCCCATGTAAAGGAGAATAGAGCAGTTAAGTCTAGTGAGCGTGACGGCCACTTGATTTTAAATTCGTGAAAGTATCCTTCTTCGAAAACTATCTTAGAGTTCGATTCTCGGACGAGCTGTGGGTGCAGTATCACCTTCTTGAGGGCACCATACCTTTGGTGTGTCTTCGACCTTCAGAGCGCACGACATACTCTTACGTTTCTCGATACTTTTCACCATTGGTGGCTAGTGCGTTTTTTGCTTCATCTTCAAAAAAATAAAGAGCAAGATCTCCTTCCGCAAGTACACCACAGCAAACCATTACCTTTACTGGGTGCAGACAACGTGTGTGGACCATTTCTTCAGTTTGAATTTATCACACCTTATTAGGGGTGTAATATCTACGTTAAGTGATTTCCGGAAACTATTCAGAGACCGAAACTTCGTTAAACATTTCAATGTTCAGTTTGCAAAGCATTTTAAAACCAACGAACTCACTTGATCCAATCTTAGTGAACCCGAGCGAGCTGTTTGTAGAATTCGGTACCAAATAAGTCGTAATTAAGGGTTTCTTAGCTGGCAAGCTAGGTCGCAACTCGATTATATATTTTTATCAAGGAAACAAGTAAAGCACTTGATAAGCCACGAGGGTGATACGATAAGTAATAAGTTTATGACCAGTAAATGAACAAAGACTTGTTGAAAGAATTTAAGAGCTCGATGGGCGAGGATGTGAAGCCGTGGAGCCACATATATCAGTCCCGAAAATAATGTAAAACTTTCATAGATAAAAGTAAAATCTTCATAGATCAGAGTAAAATCTTCATAGAGAAAAGTAAAATCTTCGCAGAGAAAAGTAAGATCTTCTCAGAGAAAAGTAAGATTTTCGCAGAGAAAAGTTAGATCCTCGTAGAGAAAAGTAAGATTTTCATAGAGAAAAATAAGATCTTCATAGACACGAGAGAAAGAGGCTGAAACCTTGGTGAGCCAGGGTATTCAGCAGAGTGGAGTTGTCACCGCTTCTGTGAAGCTTGTTGGTCGACGGCCTTCTGGAGGCGCTTAATGAAGCGAGGAAATGAATGTACAGCTACGCCGATAGAACAGTAATGATTATAGGAAGACATTCCACGGTAGTTCATTGGGAGATGAAATCAACAACGAACATCCTAGAGGAATGGTGTCGAAAACTGGGGTAGGCAGTGAATCTAACGAAAAAGGAGATGGTACTATTCACAGATTGGAAGTTGTAAAACTCGCCGTTTAGCTAAACGTCATGAAGCTAAACCATACAGATATAGTTAAGTATTTGTGTGCCACCTTAGATACAAAATTGCAATGGAAAACACACTTGAATGTAGCGAAGAAAGTCAACGTTGTGAACATATAGGAGAATGGTGAGGAAAAACTAGGAGATGGACCCGGGGTAATTTCCGTGGGTATATCATATTTTGGTAGTTTCAGTGATATCGCATCAAAATTTGGGATGTGGGACCAGGGCGGGGGAGAGGGGGAACCGGATGACCGTTGGATCCGTTCAATGGGTCGCTTGCCTATTCATTACAAGCGCTCTTAGGACCACACCAACGGAGGCAATGGAGACTTTTCTAGTTCTCCCGCCCCTGGATGTGGTGGTAGAGGGTGAAGCGATAAGAGGAGCTGTAAGGGTAATTGACAGGAGGCAAGAATATTGAAAAAGTCTACAATAAAAGCAGATTATTTGAGGAAACAGAACCCAAGTACTGCTTCATTGACCCTGGAAGGTATTACCATTTGATAAGGAATTCGTGAGCGAACCATCTCAAGATATAAGTAAGCAATTGGCTACAATGAAGAGAAGGAGGCTCAAAATATAGGTAAGAGGTAGACTAACAGTCTCCAATGGAAGCATGTCCTGGTATACAGACGGCTTCAAATCATCAAACTCCTATGGAGCGGGAGTATACTGAACGGCCAAGAGTAAGAATACATTACCCATCGGGGAGAAATGCCACGGTGGTGCATGCTGAAATTACATGTATATTAGTCAGCGCACGTGCGAACATGGAATAAGCTTGTGTGAATAAAACGATCTACATATGCACGGAAAGTCACGGAGCTCTTAAGGTACTGGGAAAACATTAGGTTACTTGAAAGGTGATGCAATAATGTTAGAAGTACTGGGGGCGAGCAACAATTTAAGATTGGTATGGGTACGGGGACGTAAGAGCACCAAAGAAAACCAAGAATCGGATAACCTATCCAAGAAGGAGTCAGTTCAGCAATACACAGAACCTGATCTAACCATTGGAGTCGCAAAAACCGATGCGACAAATGTCGTAGAGGAACAACTCTGTAGGAAACATATAAAAACATTTGGAAAGTAATAGAAGGAAAGCGGCAAACGATGGAAATCGTGTTCGAACCATCTGATGATATAAGTAAGCAATTGAATGCCATGAAGAGAAGGAAGCTCAAAATCGCAATGGGAATCCTTATGGAACATATTATTTGAGAAAACATGTACATACGACAAGACAATGGAGGAAATGTGGTGCTGATGAAGAAACCCTGGTAAACATCCTGCGCATCTGCCCTGCCTTAGAGGCATTTAGGGATAGCCCGCATTAACGCAAGATGAAGCTAAAAATTTCACCATCACGGACCTAGTCTCATTTCTAAGGGAAACAGGACTTCTAGAGTTACTCTAGGTATAGGGGTTCAGGATAAAAGGAGGTGCCTCCATCTCATGAAGTAATACATAAAACTATATCTTCATTGATGAGGCGAGGAAGCCGAACTGCCACAAGTTTAGGTTGACCAAAGGACCAAATTAGGAGCTTGTTAGGCGAGGAGACGATACCGACAAGTCACGAGGGTAAGGTCGGCAAAGATTTATGGAAAACCAATATAAGAACTTGTCTGTCTAGGAGGTGAAGCCAACGTGAGACAAGTTTTGTCATGTAACGACTTATTGAAAAATCAATCTAGGATTTAAGTCAAGAGGAGGCGAAACCTGCGAGCCACAAATTTAAGGGCATCGAATAATCAAAAACTTTGGAAAATAAGGACTTGTTAGGCGAGGAGGAGAAACCGAGAAGCCACAAAGGTATTGATGTTAGGGTAGATTGTATTGAAAAATAAAAATGGTTTTGTTGTCAAGTTTATCTTTTCATGGCGAACTGAAAATTTATGAAACCTATCTTGTAACCCGCCGCTAGTTTTATCATATCGTGCTAGTTCGAGGGAAGCCCCTAGAATTTTAGAAAAGCGTCGCTGAAATTTCGCAAGAAGACTGCTGTGGGCGAGAGAGTCTTACGGATGCAGGCAGCGCAGAAAACGAACCAGGAAAAATTCAGCAAAAGTACCGTTCATTTAATTCCGCCAAAAGTGCGATTTGTCAACGTTAACTAATCGGCCGCAATGCGACTTTCCCAAAGTTTCCGTTCCGTTGCGGACGGAATCGGGACTCCTTTGATCGCCTCGTTTTACTTCCACTCCGTACCTCGCACATAGCATATATAATTCAACTGTTTTAAACGGGCTTTTTACGTATTTACATCGGCCGGTCGTTGCAGCAATTGTTTGGAGATATAGCAATACTATCCTCAACTTCTGATTTTCAAGTCTAGTAGTGTAGTGTACAGTCGAATCAGTCGATACGTGGTTGACCGGTTGTTTGCGGCCCTTTCCTTTCCAACCGATGAACGTCGAGTTGGAGTGGAGCTGCGAGCGAATGCGACGTTGCCGGCGCTGTTATGTTGAGTGTGGGCCGTGTATTGATTGGGAACTGTTTGGCAACTGCGCCTCTTCGCTACACGGTCCGCTACCGGTGCCACTGCACTGCATTTCGCTGGCTTTCAGAACTGACTTTAGTGCACTCGTTCTTCTATTTTTTAAACTTATCTCCTCCCCGTTCTTTAAAAAAATCCCACTCCTGAGAAAATACACCGACTGTCGGGCACGCTTGTAGCAATCCTGGCTATGTTGATGGCGGATTGTAGGTTTCGACATAAAGAACAAGGTACAGTGACTGGTGAAAGCAGTTGCGATACAGTGACGAAAACTCCCTACTCTGTAAGTACGGATCGCGTTATCCTTGGTTAGACCAGGCGCGGCGAAAGAGTATGGAGGAGATTGCCGCAATTTTAACGATAAACAAAGGACAACAGATGCACATAAACTATCTAACCAATATTTTGACGAATTGTTATAACGAGTTTATTTGCTTAGTGCAGCATTCACCGGTTTATTTCAATGAATTATTGATTACTTTCACTGCCTCATAAATAACTAATACATTCTATAATAAGTATTAATACACTCCTGACATGGTTATCACCGGGAGATAGCGTGTTACTTCGAAAATTATTATGCACGGTTTGTAGTAAGCATATTTCATTGTTATTCTTTTAAAACAGCTGATTATACGCTGGAGTATCATTCAACTCGAACGTATGTATGTATGATAAAATTATCAAGTCGCCTATGCCATTACGCAACAATTATGTATGTGCTCTTCATTTACATAAAAAAATGACGCGCGGAATTCCCGTTAATTTAGGACTCAAATTCATCGTACTTGTTTTGTTTCGATTCTCCATTTGTTTCTATTCGCAATTTGTTTTAATTCGCCGTTTGTCTCAATTTGCTACTTGTTCCGAGTCGCCATTTAATTCAATTCGCCATTTGTTCCGAGCCCTCGTTCGATTCAAATCGCCGTTTGTTTAAGTCGCCATTTGATTCAAGTCGCCGTTTGAAACAATACAAACTTTGTTTAAAGTCGCCATTTCAATCCATTCGAAGTTTGTTTCTAGCCGGCGTTTGTTTAAAACCGTCGTTTGTTTTAAACCGCCGTTTGTTTCAATCGCCGTTTGTTTCAAATCTCCATTTGTTTCAATTCGCCGTTTATGTCAAATCGCCGTTTGTTTCAAGTCGCCGCTCGCTACAATCCGCCGGTTGCTTCAATTCGCCTTTTGTTTAAATTGGCCGCCATTTGTAGAAATCCTCCCTTGCAAGCAGCCGTCCGTATTTTTGTGTCTACTATCCCCGACGATATTCTTTTCCAAGTTCAAGGTTTCGCGAAAGAGAAGATCGACTAGAACCCTTTTAATTGTTTCGTTTGTTGAACCATATTAAAGCTGAAGGGGGCAAAACAAATTAGGCTCGCCTTCCGCATATGTACGATTTTAAAGTTGGTCTCGAAATACCGGCTGCGTGCATCCTCCACCTCCGCGGCAAGGCCGGGTTTTCATTTCAAACTTTTACAAGTTGAACCTTTGATCGAGAACAAAGGTGTATTGGCGGAAGTTTTCCTGTGTATCTACTTAAACCAACCCCTTAGATGGAAAATAACTTTTACTAGCTATAACTTTTCTCGGAGTTGAATAGTACTATGCGAATCCCGTAGTTGTATTCTACTCGAATGGGATATGTGAACTTGAATTTACATTGCGATTTGTAAAACGAAGGGTGGGGGACTCTATCCCATCTCATTCAACCCCAGGGGTTTTAAGGTCAGGGTTGCCATTCACTGACAGAGTGGTGTGTCAGTGGGATAGCGGTGTGGGGATGAGGGGGCGAGGGTAAGTTTGTTTCAATCTATCCCGCAGGTCCCCTTATCGGTCGGTCCCGGCCAGGAATGGGACACCCATATTCCTGATCTATGCTGTCATATAATTGATTTTCAACGTTTGTACGCTGCCTGTATTTATTTTCGTCGGTTGTGATATGCCGACTGGCACCGGTCGTTTATTTTTTTCAATTGAAAAAACAGGATGGTTTTTATTATGGAACAGTCGAGGCCGGTTTCCATATCAGCACACGTTCGATAGCAGCGAAAGTTTTCCGATTGGAATTAGGTCAGCTGATAATGCTGTGTACGCATATTTGGGGGTAATTTTTTAAATGATGAGAATCGTTCGGCTGTTTGATCGGTGTAGCAGGTGGAAACTACATCATGTCCACCTCCTCCCTTTTAACTGTGGTAAATTTCACTCTAGCGTGTTGAGTTTACTTAAGCCTACATCTAGGCTTAAATGACTAAATGGCCCATCGGTACTTTCTCCTAGCCTGTCGTCTAGAAACAACATAATCGTTGTTACAAAACAATTTTCTTCAAGTACTTAGACATAGTAAGGGGTGAATCAACCATATCGTCTGCGATTTCCGAGTTTTTCTATTCAGTATGCGTGTCCATTTGCCTAGACGCTACACATTCCACCGCCTAAGTGTCTTTTGCGGTATTAATATTTTCCCGCATTTCTTTCACAAATTGCTTAAATTTAGCAATCTCCAATCAACAATAGTGCAATAGATTTGAATAATAAACGAGCTCCAACAACATAAATAAAATCACATAGGGGTACTCTGTTTGCAATTATTATGCGATTATGTAGGCGTCAATGCAAATATGCTGACTGAGGGAAGTGGCAGAATAGGAATGTTGAATTCCTTGGGAAGAATTTAATTTCAACGATTGTTTCATCCGTTATTAAATATACAGAAAATGTTTCCCTGTAAAAGGTGTAGATTTATGAAATTTGAGCCTAACAAAATGATTGTACAGCAAATCTTACCTTAAATATTAGATGAAGTAAGCAGATCAGGGCGTTTTTTCTCTTTATTTCGACGATGAATTTCACAAAGTTAGGATTTTCTGATTTAGATCAAATATGCTCCGTTTTGTTCGATAACTTTTGTCCATTTTGAAGGCAATTTCAGATTTCCGCTATTGAAGATGTCTTCGTCCCTATTGGCAAAACGCTTGACCAACAAGAGCATTTTGCAAATGCTTAAAAAGATGTTAATTGTCTGGTGCTAAGTGTGGGCTGTACAGAGGGTGCGATATAACCTCCCTTTCAAGCAATCGGTGCTTCTGGCGCGTCGTTAAAGGTAAGTGCGGCCTAGTGTTGTCCTAGTGGATCTCAACGGCCGTCTTCTTGGCCAATTCAAGACTCTTCTCGCAGATCAGTTGTTGACAGTATAAACCCGTATCGAGTGATTGACTCGATAGAGGCAACACATAGTGGAGGATTCTCTTCAAATCGAACCAAACACACTGTAAAACCTTGGTTGCTAATCCGGGCTTGGTGATCGTTTAGGCCGGCTCATATTGTTGCGCCTTGAGTGCACTTCGTTGTTAATCAAATCACAGAAATACGTTACAGATATTTATTTCCAGTTTTAAGCACACAACCTATTGCTAACTTTTTACAACAGTATATTTGTTGTGTGTATTTTTAGGTTAAGATTTTGTTTAGCCTATTGTTGGTATGATTTCATGGAACCTCATTCACTAACACTTTAATACCCTCAAACTGCCTTGCCAACTGAGCGGCATCTCTTATACATTGTTTGAAATTCCAGAACGACCCTCTAGGATGATCTAGAGCACACCAGACACCAAACAAATGGCGTTTTGAACGATCCAACTTCTCGAATATTCATGAATTATATTCCATTGCGCAGATCGGGTTGCCTATCGAGCAGAGGAGGATGAATCTCGCTGCAATATTATTGGTATTATTTCATGTAGTTTATGGTTGAAGTTCCGATTTGCAGCAATTATGGTAACCCAACGGCGAGTCTATATTTTATGACTATTGTCAAAATCATAACCATGAAATAGCCAAAGTAATCCTGTCGAATATGTGTATCAATTACGCGATGAGAATTTTTTCGTGGATATTTAAAAATGCATAATGAACTGTAAAATATTTTAATCAGAATAATTTGTCTCGATTTTATCTCATTATTTACAAACATATGCTAACTGGAGGAAGTTTTGCGATGCCAACATAACTTTTCGTTGGAGCATTTGAAATTTTCTGAATCACCGGTACTCCGTATTTTCAATTTTGACAAAGGCATTCAAAAAGAACTTAAAATATGTTTTCGTAAAACAATTATTTCTATTTTTAAATTACTTGCAAGTGTTTTAAAGGCACATGCCAAACATTTAAGGCTGATAAGCTTATTAATGCCGGACTTATGCGTAATTATCGGGCGTGTACTCAGTAAGGTCTAGAAAATTTCAAATAGCCTTCATGCACTCAAATTTGTATGCGTAACGTTTTTGTTGGTTTTACAACATTTTTCATATTACTTGTTAATGTACAAATCGAACCAATGAATGTATTTTATGTTATGTTGAGCTGTTGTCTCGGTCGCGTGTCGCTATCGTGCTTTTATTAGGTACGTCTTCCTTACGTGAACAAATTACTTCGTAGCTGCCGCTGTCCAAAACAGATTTTCTACCCTGCGCATTTGAGCAATAAGTGCAAAATGTGCTCATCTCGTTTTTCCAGCTTGCTTGATAATTGCATAAACGAAATAATTCAGATACACCTTACTATTTTATAATTTACTTCTACTAATTAATGGACAAGCGCATCGTTGCCTTTTTGTTCCTACTTCGGAAGAATGCGCTTGACATTCGCATTTTATTATTTACATACTATTACTAGTAACTATTCGTAAATGGAGTGCTTAACGCGCGTTTGTCGCTTTTGTTTAATTAAAGTTTTTTAACTTAATTTTTACAAAATGAGTTTGAAAGTAGAACATTTAAGGAATCGCAGAGGAAATAGCTGCTACGGAGTGATACTTATGGCACGAGGATAGGTTGTATTAAAATGTTGATATAGAAAGTGGTAGATATAGACAGTCGCAGTAATAGAAAATTGTAATCCTAGAAAGTTGTAGCCATAGCAAGCCTTAGTAATTTGTGGTTGAGAAAAGTTATGGTCAATACGCTAATATTTCACAAAGCAAGCTTTATACAGATGAGCCCGGCGCAATCGTAAATGAAAGACACTTGGTAGTTTTACCAATACTTGTTACTTTTGTTAACGGCAAGCGATCGCCACTATAATCGATACTTCCTCATAGTGGAAGAGAATGGCGGTTATCAGCGGAAAATATTAAGTTGCTGGAAGTCGTCAGCTTCCTATATGTCGGTCTTATGCGATTGCGATCGCGCAGTACATATCTACCCATATTTGTTCAAAAAGTATTCCATACTTCCTGCATAGTGGTTTTTATGTACTAATGGAAATTAATTTGCGAGTTAGTTGATTCTGCTTCCTCGATGAACTTCAAACGAACCATCTGAATTGCCGCTTCTCTTCACATCCATTCTTTACTAAGTGTGTATGTTTTGCATCATAATGTATCAAATAACATACTTTAAGGACAACGATGGGACAAATGCAACATGCAACAAAAACAACTCATTATTGCCGAGCCAAAACTACAAGCTTGCTAGCGGCGCTGTGATAAGTCCTGCAAATAACTCATCAGGACTGACTATTTAAACGAGGAAAAATCGCTATTCTGAAAGTTTAATCGCCGTTCCATGCAGAAAATAAAGAACATATCAAATTGGGAACGCTCGGCCCAATTTGCACAACAGATGCAAATTTATCAGTCAGTGCGTAAAGACGAGGAAGGAATTCGATTATTGCATAGAAAAGATTTGGAAGGAACACATTCAATAAGAACGCTGCAAATTCGATAAGAATCCTGTTGATTCCGGAGGAACTAGGCTTAGAAGCAGCGGTAAGGATTTGATCGGAATGAACGTTACACATTCTAAAGACGCATTTGCACATTTCAGTAGGTGATATGCAGGATACCGTTTGGAACCCATAACGCCATATGTAGCAGTGGCCCTGCTTCTGTAGTAGGTATACAAACAAACAAACGAGTCAGTAGATCAAGTTCATCTTGAACGAACAAGGCAAGGCAAGACGGAAAGTAATTGTTGTGTCACAACTTGGTTGGACAAATTTCGCCTCCTCCTCCTCTTCCTCACGGAACAGCTGATCGAAATAGATGAACTGTTAAAATGCTTTGAAAAAGTCGGGTCGCCGGCGGATAACCGAGCAGAGCTGATGGAAACGGTTCGGGACAACAGATTAAGTAGTAATTTAATGTAGTATGATGGTTGCCTGTGTTATAAACATTGTTTGTTTATTTAGTATTCCACGTGGATACATAAGAACTAAAATCTGAAAATCCCACCGCTAGTGCAGACTCTAGATGACATCGGTGGATTTTAATAATAATTTGCTGCGGATTATGCCTTGCCCAATTGAATATCAGCTAGTTCTTAATAGTAGATGAATTTTCCTAATATTTGCAACCGTTGCACCAATTCCCGAAAAAATATTGCAGTTGGAAATTTATGTCTCAAGCCATGGCGTCAACAGCTTGACTGAAACAATTTTAAAAAATGGCTATACAATGCCACTACAAATCAAATCATAAACTATTCTTTTAAATAGCACATTTTTAAAGAAGCTGTCTAAAGAAGTAAGCAAGGATATGGAAAGAAGAGGCCACTTTTTTGAAGGTACCCACTAAAAGACACAATTGTTAATGTGATGTGAGTGTTGGCCAGACATAACATACCCTACCGATCAAAACAAGTAGCAGGATCAATTTCTGGTCACTACTGTGGATGTAGTGCCAATAGAATATGTCCAAGTTGGTTTTGATCGGCGCTGCAACATGTGGACAAACATTATCATGTATAAGAATTAATTTTGGAGTGTCTAAAGTAATAGTGGGCGTTTTCCTTTAGTATTCGTCTAAGGAAACTCCTCCAAACCGCATAGGAAATTAAGATCTGCTGTGGCTTAGCAACTAAAGGGTGCAACAAAATGTAGCAGGGGAAGTACAAATAATTGAGTGGTTATGTGGATTTAAAAGTTGATGGTGGGCAGAAAATCTCAAGGGAAGAACGCAGAAGAGATGTATAAAATGTCGGACGTCTACATCGCGTAGGACTGAAGAGGCTTCAATCTGCTAAGAGATGACCTCCAGAAAACGACGAAGAATAATATTTTGGGGCGATACAAACATATCGGTTGTCTAGCAAGCTTGTTTCGAATAATTTTCAAGTTTCTTAGATAGGTTTCGTTAAAGTATGTTTTCTTAGTCTTAAATTTGGAGGCTTTACAAGCCATGACGTACTGAAAATTAGGCGAAACCTAAAAACTTCCCGAATTTTAAAATTTGTGAAGATAATTTTCAAATAAGTTATTATTTTGACATAGCTAGCG
Organism: Helochares maculicollis; assembly: GCA_033557835.1. Classification (NCBI taxonomy): domain Eukaryota; kingdom Metazoa; phylum Arthropoda; class Insecta; order Coleoptera; family Hydrophilidae; genus Helochares; species Helochares maculicollis. The sequence continues at coordinate 11,807 of JAWQRO010000040.1, forward strand.
AAGTCCACACTACAAATTGTGTGAAAAATCAAAATTAATCTTATATTAATAGAAACAATTAAGTGTAATTTTTGGGTAGAATGCTCAAGAGTCAATAGTATGAAAAAAGTGTAGTTTGTCCTGCACTTTTATCTGGAGACGCCGAAAAGCAGTCTATTATAAAAGTATGTATCACAATCAACTCACAGGTGTAATGTATATTTATTTTATATAAACGTTTCCAAAGGCTGTGTCCGCACAATTTTGGTTTTTATGGTGGTTGTCACTTTGTCTTGACTGTACGTAACCCATAGGCTCGCGTGCCTGTTTAACTGACACTATTACAATTTACCTTTGTCTCTATTGATAAAAGCCATAAACTCGTCTTTTTGTGCTGCTAGAGCTGTCGAACTAGCTATTTTCGGCACTTTTACATCCATTCACATTTGTTTCTATCGCTAAGGCCACATCCCAAATTGTTCTAATGAACCTTTCTGCTTACCAATGGCTTATTTGCAGAACAATAATTATCTTTTTTGCATAGATATCTTCGAGGGTATAAACTCGTCTAATGCGATGCTGATAGTGGGCAAGCATATTTCAGTCAATGCTGGGTGACTGGTTGCCTTTTAACTTAATTCGAAAAAGCCCAAAGAGCATGAGTTTTGTACTTTGCTTCCTCCTCATGGCTTTTAACTTGTAAATGAGTGCTGATGTTAATTGGTACCATTTATCTGTGCCCTATTTGCAAATATTTCACGGTATTTCTGCGTTTTTGTGATATTTCGTTTATGAAAATTTGGAAGAGTGCTGGGCTTACTGTTCCTCCTTGTTTTTGTCCTAGATTCGTTTCAAACCTTTCAAATTGTGTCTCTTTCCTTCTAGTCCTGTCAAAAGCTCTCTCCATGTCTATAAAAGTCATGCATGCGGTTCCTCTCTAGTCATTGGTCGTTTGGATCATTTGTTTCAATGTGAATATATGATCTTGTAGGCTTCTCCATTTTCTGTAGCCATTCTACCCAGCCTTCGAGCATAGAATTTCATTGTGCTGCTTAGCAGTTAGCCCTCGATAATTTTTACACTACTTTGGACCTCCTTTTTTATATACCGGTGTTATAATTGCCATTTTCCAATCTTGAGGTATTGTTAGTTTCCATGCTTTATTGAGTAGTCTGGGGGCTTGTCTTCTTCACCCATCGTTTTAAACATTTTCGTTGTTAGGGCTTTGCCATCCAAGTGTCACAATCATCCCTTCGTCTCTGATTCCGCTTCGTCAGCTTCTTTTATTTTTTCTGTTCCAAATTTTATTTCTTCTTCTCTCGTTTGCTTTTCCGATATACTTTTTTCAGTAGCTCCCTGAAGTGTTCTCTTGCTTAACCGCTCATCTATTATTTATAATAATAGGTTTCCTAGGTTATTATCTTTCAACTTCTCTCCCAGTTCTTTCAATACTTTCGTTTTGGCTGCATACATCATGTCTTAAGCATCTCTTCTTTCTATTTTGTACTGTTCGTACTTTCTCGCATACTGTGTTGTCCGGAATTCCAGCTATTTGCTCTTCATCTTATATATTCTTTTTTGTCCTCACTCCACTAATGTTTATTTAGTTTCTTCGTATTGATATTCGCGTTTAGTCATAAATTGATGAATGCTATAATCGTTTAGTTGTCTTAAACTTGTGGCTCGACGGCTTCACCTCCTCGCCCAGCACATTCTTAAATAATTTTCTTAATGAAAGTCTCAGGAGATTTGGTGGCAACCCGTCTTTGCTTGTGATTGATGCTTCATTATCTACTTTTGAGAGAATTGATGCTAAACATAGTTGGTAAGTTGGGACTTTGCCACTATTGTTATTAGAATGTTGTTTCTTCAAACGGTCATAAAAACAAAACGACTCAGTCGATTTCACAGCAGCTACTGTTTTCACAATAATACAGTGAAATCTTTAGAAAATAGTAATGAGGTATCGTAGTAGCGTAGTGGCGTTTGTGCAAATTTGAAAGGCATTCTTTGATCAATTTTAAAACCCTTATTCTTTTCATAGATTATTGTGGGTATTGTTACTTTACACTGATTTGTTCGCCGAAGTGCCAAACCTAGTGTAGACCGGGCACCCTGTTATGCAACAACATGCAATAGAAGACCTTTTATCGAATCGTCCAGTGGTGGAACCTAGTTTGGCGTGTGCGCCAGTTAATCCCATTACCTGAGTGACGTTTCATAAAAACAATTCAGCCCGCACATAAAAAAATACAAATTGCACACACAAAACTGCAGTGATCTCGGACAACAAAAACAAATGCATCGCCGATCGACCACCTGCTGTGTTTTGTGAATGGATGTTCGGTGTGTTCAGAATATATACATTCTGCACTTCCCGTACGTTTTTACGTCCACGTCAATCGTACATCTTCACACAAACAGGCGCCACTACCGCCGTGGTTTTATTAACAAACAAACGTGATGCAAACGTGAATTTATCTCTCATCTGTGAGAGAGGATGCCGTTTCAGCCGTTTCAGCCGTTTGTTGACAGGTCGGGGAAAGAATTTGAGGAATGTTGCTTTTGCACTCTATCCAAAGAGAAATGTGCCACCATCCTTTTGTAAACAACGCCCGGCTTTCCCTTTCACCTTTTATTTTTTTTTTTTTGTAATTTTCAGGGACTAGTTCCCGTGATCTATTTATAACCTTTCACACATGTTCAATATATTCAAGTTCGTTGATCTACTTTTTTCTTTATTTACTATTTATTTACATAATTCATTTTATAGCCTACTATTTTGTTGACCTAGGGCAGCGCCGAACGTGGTTCGAACAACAAACAATAGCAGGATTTTACAACTAAAAATAAACCTATAAATATATGGAAATTAAAATACATAAAGCCCACCTAAAAATAGATTACCCGCGTAAAAATAACCCGTCCACCTGAAAAGAGCCGTCCCATTTTTTACGCCGAACCTTCCACGTCCACAACACCGGCCTTTTTAAATTAGATTTAGTTCAAAGTGCACTACTTAATTACAAGTTTTATTACTTTAAACACCTGTTGAATGTGCATAACTTTCCGGATAAGTTAAGTTCAACCCAAGAACTTTTCTACATATACCCTTCTATAAACCTTACTTTATTTGACGCGCTACAACCGTAACTGCGTCATAAACATCTTTCGCGAATCACCAACCAAATCGATTACCCTTAAATTGACATTTATTGCTTTTGTATACCTAATTCGCTACGTTTTCCCCATTCTTTCCCTTCGAACACATCTTCAAGATTTATTTATTAAAGGAAATTTTTCCAATACTTATTAAGCCAGAGCCAGCGAGTGGTATTGTCATTTCCATAAATCGAAAACATTCTGCAATTGAAATATATTTAATTCGCCCGCGCCCCCCGTTCCCTCCATCGCGCCCCGTAAGCACAAACCTCTTAAAAGATACTAAATCATAACTTTAAACTCATTAATTCATCAGCTTAGGACACCTGTCTGTGTAGTCGTACGTCATAAATTAAAGTGCAGTGCGAAACAAGGATACGCAAGTAAATACAATAAATCAGGTTCAAAATTGACGCAGTAAAAAGCCCATTTCGCGTTACCCAAGGCATCTAGAAAGTAATGTGAATTTTATTATGCATGTGGAGATCGAGGGTACATCTAATGCCGAGAATGGAATGTTAGGAATAAACGCCTGCTTCGATCTTACACCCCGCAATCGAACTTTAAAAAGCAACGATCGTTGCTGTCGTAAACGTTAGATAGGGTACTGTTTTGTTAACGATGCCGTTTTGTTTGTCCATTCCTCATAATTAGATTCCTTCTAATATCATCGATCCCGGCCGACCAGACACGTCCCGAAGATCGCATAAAAAGCCGGGTAAAGTTAGGATTAATGGCATGAGTAAAACGTTAAGGTAGCGTGTCGATAGATGACTACTGGGCAGTACTTTTCAAAATTTAATTGTTCAAGATGAAATTGAGCGCTTTAACTGCGCAGGATATACGTTTGCGATCGGCGCTGCACAGAGCACGTTCGCTTCCAGAGCCCCACGTATTTGCTTCGGTCCCTCTAGCTGGCAGACTCGGCTTGTATACTCCGTTCTCTCTCTCACTCACACTTCACGTTAGTGTGTATGAGTTATCTCTTAGGTGTTTGGTTGCCCGTGGATGGCGGGACTTCGGTGCTCGAGTGAACCGTTTGCGACTGCATACGTACTATCCACTTTAGAGCTTTCCCTTATTATGAAAGCTGCTTTATTGTGCGGTTCGGCTCGGTTCTATCGCGGCGTTTGACCGAATTTGACTGAATTTACTAGTTAGGATTTTGACAACTACTCCAACAATAACATCCATTGGGCCAATCTCTCTTTGCCGAGCCGTTTTCTATTCTTCAAGCGACGTTTTCTGTTTTAAATCGATGTTCTCTATTTTAAAATCGGCGTTATCTATTGTAGATACAACGTTTGCTATTGTAAAATCGAAGTTTTCCGTTGGTAAATCGTAGTTTCACGTTCTAAATTTCGAGTTCTCTTGCATTAAACCGAAGTTTCATCGCCTATCGAAATCGAAGTTACCTTAAAATCGAACTTTTGTAGTATAAATCGTAGTTTTCTTGCATAAAATCGAAGTTTCCTGGTATAAAATCGAAGTTTCCTTCTATTAAATCGAAGTTTGCTTGTATAAAATCGAAGTTTTCTTGAATAAATCTAAGTTTTTCGTACACAAAGTAGAAGTTTCCTGATATATAATCGCAGTAATCTAGTGTTAAATCAAAGTTTGCTAGTATAGAATGGCCGGTTTTTTGTTGTAAAATCGACGTTTGTCATTGCAGAATCGAAGCTGGCTATTAGGAAATCGAAGTTTTGTGTTATAAAGTTAACGTACCGTTTTATAAAATTGACGTTTCGTGTATAACATGGATGTTTCGGTTGTCACGTTAATGTATCGTTTATAACGTTGATGTATCGTTCATAACGTGGATGTATAGTTTATAACATGGATGTATCGTTTATAATATGGGTGTATCGTTTGTAACATGGATGTATTGTTTATAACGTGGATGTGTCGTTTATTACATGGATGTTTTGTTTATAACACGTAAGTTTCGTTGATAAAATTGTCGTTTCGCAAATAAAATTGGCGTTTCTTACGTTTCGCCCATAAAAGTTTATGTGAAAACCGGCAGTTGAATCCGTTTTTTCACGTGGCTATTAGGATGTAACTCCAATCTACGGTTAGCTAGATTCGTAATAAAGCGCGCGGAATTGATATTTACTGATTGGTTAATTAAAAGCCATGATTGCTATTTGTTTATGTGTGCGTGTGGTGGACTAAGATTGGAACAGCAAGGACTTCTAAAGACATCGAGGATTATTGAAGAAACGTCAATTTATGGATGTGAAGCATTTTGGTACGTTACTCCAGTGGGCCGTGACTTGTTCACGTGGTTGTTCTCTTGTTTTCTTTAGTTTGTTGCTAAGTAAGCCTCATGGGGATACGTTTTGACAGCTGGCTTAGATTGTTGTTTCTATCGCATAACCTGTCTCTTTGATCAAAGACGACAGTAAATGCCATGTGCATCAAGTGTTCAGTTGGTAATTTGGTATCCACGTGATTATTACTAAGGCTATGCATAAGCGTATAGATAGCATGGAACGCTTGTGCTTAGCGAGAGTTATCTTTTATTCAAATGCGAGTTGTGGCAAAACCGCGGAACTGCGTAGCCAGCATTCGGTAACTATCGAATTTAGTTACTGTGTGTGTTATAGTTAAAACGTATATCTGTATCAAAGTTTAGATTACCGGGAATAGTACTTCATTTACACAAGTTTCCCATTTTCAGGTAATTGCGATTTAAAATCGATTGTTCAAATATGTAGATTTATTAATATGGTTTTTCCAAAATAATTTCTGCCACCTTCAATATACCCCATACTCCGTAACCAATCCTTAAGTCAGTCCTGGCACATTTCATACTCTTTGTCCCAAGCGTCCGGATGTTCCTAATTCGAAATCCGCACCCCATTTAGTTTCATTTTTACAGACGGTATCACTTCAAAGCCACAAGAAGCAATGTATGGACTATAAGGAGGATTCTGAAGCATGTTTAAATTTGTAGTGTTTTTATATATGCGGCGCAGGCTTCGCGCTGTGAGTTGAAGCATTATGATGGAGAAACCAAGTGTCCATTCTTGAATTTGGTCGTCGGTTCTTCAGATATTTGATGACCTTAGGCAAGCATTGAACAGCGTACCACTTAGCTTCAACTATCATTTTTGTTATACAAATCAATACGCTCCACAATTGTGCTCTTTGAAATATACATCTATAATTTTTTTACTGATCGAGATTTTCTTTTGGTCAGTACATCAAAGACTAATCCCATCACATGTGACGAGCTTTTGCCGTATCGAAATTATCTTCTATGTTATCTACTCTTCAGTCAGGCTGTGAGGTACCCAGCGACAATGAAGTATCGTATAGAATCGAACGAATTTCAGTGGCATTTAGACCGACGACAATCTTGTCTTCGTCAATCATTTTCCTCTAGCAGTACTATCATCTCCGTAGCTGACATTTGTGGCCTGTGTACCCATTCAGCGCCTTCTAGAGTAAAATTTCCAGTTTGAACTTCTTTATACTATATGAATATAGTCGTGCAATGCGGATCAACATCGCCATCAGTGCACGGGTCACTTGGGCAAGACACTAATCTACGTTTAATCCTTACGAAAAGTTATACCGCGAAAATCCCCAACTCTCATTCCATGATCACGAAGCTTTAGCAACTTCTTTACACTATAACTACTAACGAATAACTTAGCTTGGCGGCGTGGGTACTGACTAAGAATGTACATGTTTCAACATGCACCAACAAGTAGAAAACTGCAACAAATGGGGATGTCGTATTGCTAAATTGTACTGGTACACTTGTATGCAGGTTAGGCCAATGAAATTGTATCGATTTCTTGTGCACGGCAAGGAATTAACTGCCTTGTGTTCTCCTGCACACTTTCATGGGCCGCGACAATGTTCTTGGCTGATCTAGCGTTCTTTTAACATACGGGTTTGGTTGATTGTTTACAGAATAGCATTTCGAATATGAACACCAAACGTTGGAGAGTCAACTTTGAAGGGCCACTGCGTTTGCCGCAAAATGGGCGCTAACGAATACTTATTTTGATGATAGTAGTTTTACCATTTGGATGTGCTGCTCAATCACGTAATTTGTCATGGTGATTTGGCAACAATGATTGAATACTAAACAACAGATTAGATAGAGGCTACTAAAACAGCATGTTCGCCACAGGTTGCCAACATCGACCCGCCCCAAATGAAAAACCTTTTTAAGTCAAAAACTAGTTCCGCATGCTCTATCTGGCACGAGACAACAATAATTTCCTAGTTTGGGTGCTTCGGAGATGAATGGATCAACCAAATGCTTTACATAATTCCTGGTTATCACTATTTATCCGAGAACGTAAGGATTAATGACTCCATTTGTACTTATTATTACCCAAACCCGGTACTCTTGGCTTCATAACATAAACTGTCGTAACTCTAAATTTTCGGTGTTCTAATAACGAAGGTTCTCTTGCTAATATAGTGTTAGTGGTATCAGTAATTGAAATACTGTAAAAAAAATACCACACACTGGAGAAAAATTTTAGGGATGCCTGAAGGCGCAACAGTTACGGCAAGGGGGTATTTCTAAATGGCAATTTTGAAATGTGGTACCCTGCTCTACATAAAGTATTATTGAGAAGCAGACCAACTTTTTGAATGTAGCAAAAACTATCATCGCTTCAGAAGTGGACTTAACCCTATCCTGAAACCTTGACGTGGTACTAATTAATTTATTTTTAACATAAATATATGTATTTGTATACAATGCAGCAATAGTAAAGCTATTCATATTTCTGAAATCTTCAGGGCCTGACTCGACTTGACCAAGTTTGGATGAACTGGTCACCAAGGAGCGTAAGTTATAATATAATCAAATGAGGACTGAGGTTAAAACGACATACAACTTTACAAGACCTAGGACGTATGGGTCGGTTCCAAAAAAAGCATCCCTACTTAAAAAGTGGTATGGTCGGGAAATAAGAATACCAATTCTTAGAGGAACACAAATGATGGGCGTAATTGAAACTGCTAGAATTGTACATACCCCATAAACAGATTGTGGAATGAGTTGCACTGATCAAGGAAGCCAACTATCACTAAATTGGGACAAAAACAAAATGTACAGGTTACCCAGAAAATGTTGTAATGCAATTTTAAAGCAAGTTGGTTATTTTAAACGAACTGATTCTGCGTGGTTGAACTTAATTTGGACAAGACCTAACTTTTTGATTCGATAAAATGACTTCTTTTTAAGCCAACTATTCAATTACAACGCCTTTTAAGTTATAAAAGCCATTATTCTATTCTTTCGCTCTTCCTGCCATCTTTAATCATAACGAGCAATTTCTGGGACATTTTTATATAACGAAAATTTATGAACTCCAGTTGAAATTATATTTACTTATATCCGTGTAAAAGCTGAAACAATTTTTATTTTATTCGTACAAAACAGTATACTTATAGAACCTGCAATATATTATTGTCTCAAATATTTTAAAAATTGGGTTTAAGATGATTTATGGTTATGGTGTCGTTCTAGTGGTTAAAACTACAAAATACGGTACTTTTGAGCTACGAATGCAGTTTTTTATTGCAAATTGGCCACATTTCTAATATAGTGAATATTTGGGCGCGGATCTATAAAATTGTGGGAATAATATTATATATGCTTTTCGCGTTAATAGAACGCAAATTATACCAAAAGATCTTTAACACGAAAATTTTAGTATATATTAGCGAGACTGATAACTAGTTTGAAGATAAGAATATCGGTGCAAATAAATCCTGGGAAGACCAATCTAAAAATTTCATAGAGGAGTAGACATTTCACAGTGAGATGGGCATTTCATCCTTTCCAATTTCGTGGAAACTCGCTTCCAAATTAAGAACTTTATCTTAATATCAAACTAAACCTCAACGATGTGATGACAGTTTATTGTAGAATTGTAAACGGAATTGATATAAAACGCCAAATCCAAAAAGTGATGCGACAAATGCTACACAACAAACAAATTACCCGCGTTCTAACGAACGACATTATCACATTAAAATATTACAAAAACACCTTTTAAACATCGTACCTAACTACCATAAACAATTCGATTTAATTAAAAGACAATCTAATTCAATTTGAATAAACGGTTTTGCTAAAAGCATCAGTCATAGAAAAATAAAAATCAACGCCACGAACACATTCTAAATTACGGTTCTATTATTTAGCGCATGGCCAACGCGACGATGGTTTTACCAATTCTAGACCAAGCGTTCAACTGTTCAGTTCGATGGGAATTCCGATTGCCAACCTACTTAGCTCGCCAGCGACCCAATGGAAAGATTGAAACCTATAGATTTAATCAAAGTTTGTGAATGGGGATCACTTCCCGCATCCACACATACCGTGCGAATATTTCTGCATGCCGATCACGAACAAGAAAATTTATGCAACCACACTGCTGCTAGTTCCTCTTGCAAACCAACCTAACCTAGCTCAATCTCGTTTCCTTCCTTGTACATGTATAACTTCATTGATGTTACAGAAGAGGAGGGAACAGGTTCTCTATTTTCTGAAATTAAAATTCGCGTTTATAGCGGAGGATATCCGTCCTCAAGGCAAGGCCGTCGGCTGTTAGGGTCGAGGTTCGGAGGGTCGACGGAGAGGGGCGAGGGATTCTACCTAATCGCTCGCAAAAAAAGGATGCTGACGGTCCACACAATCTGTTTTAACCCTTTCATTCATGTTTATCTCTTACTACGTCGTACAACGAAAGTTTTAATCGCCACACAACTGCTTTTATTGATTAGCATGAGGCGATTAGTCAAAATTTTCTAAATTTTTGAGTTTTCATTGTCCCGTCGTGCTTTTGCTTTTATCTAGATTGTTCAGTTTGTGTTTTCAAAATTTCGGTTTTGTGGCATCTTCTGCACCAAAGAATAGTTTTATTGAAAATTCACCCCTCAATTGATTGTGTTGTGATTGCACATTGGATGTAGTGTAACACGAACGTCTCGACGAATTGCTTTCAGCTGCAGTCTTAGCACTTCAGTGTAATTACATTAATTATGTTCGTTCGCACGTTTACTTAGTTGTAGCAAGTAGCAAATTTAGATTGACAATGCATTCAATGTTAATCTGGCTGTGATTTCTCATAACCTTTTGTTAGACGAAGAAACACACAAATTACATGGCAAATTTGTCAGAATAGTGCCAGTTATTCACAAAACACCAATTTTTCAATAGATAGCCACTGTTTAACCCAACAGGCATTACGTATTCCCGCAGCGATATATTTACGGAAGTGCGCAAACGCGCGAATAACGGTCACAGTAAAATCTATAATGGATTATGATAAGCTGCTGTCATTACCATAGTATGCAGTGGAACACGATATTTTACACGTGCATTGTTCTATAATTTTGTGTCTTGTTACTCCAAAACTACGAGAGCTTAAGACCTTGCGACAAGTTTGGCGTGGGTTGCAAAATCTCCTACAATTCCACAGACCGATTCGCGTAACGAAATGTCCTATACAAATTAATATAAAGATTGAAATTACTTTCTTTTTAAAATGAAATCCTTTGAAAGGGGCGCTAAAATTGAAAGGGTTAGGGAAAAAGCTCTTAAGATGTTAAGTGGGCTCTGGAGTCGACAGTGGCGGAGAACATCAAAATATTAATTTTTCTACCTTTCCGCTAATTTCTCCATACCGGGACGCGGCGACATAGCGTGCTTTTATGCCACAAAACACGTGAGGGTTAATTATTTTTCGGCATTGAATGTAGTTTTTAATTCGAATTGAACGAAATCTGCGAATTCATTCCTTCTGTAAACACGGCCCAAGTTTGATTATTTACCCGCCATTACCGACTGCACTGCGACTCTGCTGCCTTCTAAAGAAATTAATTTGGAGACATTTTTCAATGAATGGTCCTAGTAAAGGGGAATACATTTGAATGAACGAAAAATACAAACATGTGGAAGCTATTTTCCTTTCTTCTGGATCTTTCCGAAATATGAAAATAGCTTTTGTTTACATTTAATTGATCCGCGAGTTTTGGGTTTAAGCGAAACCCTCAGGATTGCATCTAAGACCAAACAAGCTTCGACTGCTAGAGATTCTTTCACGGAGTGGAGATGCATAAAATAATACGCATGATATAATTGCAAAACGCGAAATGACAACCAATTTTTAAGCGTGCTCGTTTGTTAGTGTATCCAAAATCTGCGACGGGTGTTTTTTTTTCGGATCTAGATCTAGTTTGTTGTATAACTGTTGTCCATTTAACAGGTAAGGTTATAATCTCGCGATTAAAGAAGTCCTCGCCCTTTGGTGAAATAATCGTGCAGCTCACTTTTACAAGCCTCTCTTGAGGCCAGATTTTTTACAACTAAGGAAATTTTGCACGTGCTTGAAAAGGTAATAGTCGCTTGGTGCCAGATCTGGGCTATACGACGGGTATGATATAATCTCCCATCTCCCCATTAAATGTTTGTGGGGCTTGGCGATGTCTTGATGGAACACAACGCCCTTGGCATTAGCCAATTTTGGACGCTTCTTGTCAATCGCCTGCTTTAATCTGGTCAGTAGTTGTCTTCCGCATTGAGAGCGGCTGATAGTTGAAGATTTACTTTCAATCACAGCCACTTTGTTCATTAAGTTTGGCGCTGCAAAGGAGTAGGTCTATCCATTGAGAAGGGGTGGGATAAGAGTTAAGGAAAAATTTTTATATAAGGTAATAGTGGTTTGATCGATTATTTTATTTATTTGTTTTTAACGTTGTGAAAATTTTTTCTGGGATGCTGTTGGTTTGTTTTGTTGTGGAACCTACAGCTTAAGATTTGTTGGTTACGCTATTGGGTCTTTGAGGAAGGTTGGGAAATTGTTCCTGTCCTAGTTGAAGTCTTTGACATAAGAAAACACAAGAAGAGGCCGCCAACGATGCGGTTCGACATTCATTAGTTTGGTAGAGCCACGTATGAGCAAATTCTGGTTTCAAATTGACAGATGTGGTAAGAAAGCAATCGGAACGCTTCCAGAGACTGCGAGTAGTTCCAGGAACAGAAATAAAGCCACAGGGAGACAATATAAGTTACAGGGAGAGAATTCCAGTTACAGAGAGACTTAAAGCTTCAGCGAGACAATGAGAGCTACAGCTACAGCATATTTAAGAAATGAATAGTATAGGGCAGATCTTGTCGTGGTGATAGATGAATATTAAGCAGAAGGGGCGTCTAACCATTTAAAGGAAATAGGCAGTCGGGTATCCAGAAAGGGAGAGCGGCGCACATTAAGGGAAAGGGTTGAATTGCAAGCGTGGATTATGGAAAAAGATCCGTAGATTAAGGAGAAAGATCCTGTTGCAGCTACTTAAATGGCATAGATATTTTATTGTTGAGTGTATGTAAATGAAAATATCTGAATTTAGAACTATTGTCCAACGGGACGTGAAATCACAACATGATAAAGCGTAATAAAACCGCGGCCTGCAAATGAGTCATGTGGCTGGTACAAGTCGTGTTAAATGAGTAGGTAGTAACGCGCAAAATCACACGTACTATTATGTGTCGAGAAAAACGAATCTAAACAATTAAAAACGATTCTGAATTCTAAAAGCGAAAATCTAATGCTCGATCATAATTAATTTTCTTTTTTTATTTTCAGGTAAGTGGAACAGCTTTGGCTCAATCTGGTGTCTTCGTGGATGTAAGTAACCACTCTAAAATATGACGTTATAATGGCGGCGCAAAAACGCCATTTCAAAACGAAAACGACCAACATGATCGCCTTGATACAAAACATTTGGTTTTAAATATAAACATACTAAGCTGGTTATCAGTAGAAAAGGGTTAGGATGTGATTGTTAACGTGGCCTTAACCTGTTACTAGATGAATTATGATTAGACCAGGGATTTGTTCAGTTTGTATGTTGATATTTCAATTGCAGGAATAACCCAAAATAAGTTCAGAATATATTTAAATGCTTAGTTAAAGTTTAACATTAGGGATTCTTCATATGATTGTATAAAATTCATAGTGTAACCAATAATCGTTGTTTGCACCTGTTAATGTGTTGACAAACTTGAGACCTCCAGGCAGTATCCCTTTTTTTAGACTCAATTAATATTACTTATATTTCAACCATAAAATTATGAATTAACAAATGTTTGACATGATACCCATAATATTTGGTAGCAAACGCATCAAGTTGGGTTGAAATAAACGTTAAAATACCCCTAAACGATGTTAATGTGGTCTTAGATGGGACTTTATCGATTTAACTAGGGCGTTTAAATCTTTTTACGCCGCTTAAACAGATTTGGCTTGCAAGAATGAGACTTTAGGGTTAATGTGGGTGGAAACTAAGACGTCCGCATATTAGGTTAAAATGGTTTTATCAGATCCTAAAATGACCTTGGTTAACAAGTTCCTGAGAATACATGAAGATAAAACCGTCACTCGTTGATTTTAACACGTTGGGAATATGCCTGACTGGAATGAAGTAATAAAGTATTGATTTTTTATTAAATGCAACGGTGGCAACTAGGGACGTGAAGTTAACATAACGACCCTGTCATGTAAGTTGTACAAAGAGAAAACGCATGACAAGCGAGGCGGTGCAGCCGACGAGCCCTAGGGTCTTATGTAGGAAAAATTGCGTGCTTGACGAGAAAAAGCCATCTCGTTTATGATACCAACACACCCATCAATAGCGCACAAAAACCCGAGCTTTTATCATCGTGAAGGTTCTACAAACACTTCTAACTAAAATAATAAAAATCAATCGGCATTTTCGTGTAAATTATGAAATCGGTTTTATAAGAAATAAAATCATTCGATATTTCTTTACTAAATAAACTAAGACGAACCTATTTCGACAAGCTATATCAGAGTCTTGTAAACCTGTTTGAAGTATTTCAGTTCTATCTAAATTGATAAGGAGTTATCAGGATTACCCGATATAATTTTTTATAAAAGTTGTACGTTGCAAAAGCGAATTGCAACATTTTCCTCGTGTACGATCGCATCAAGGCTACTTTTCGTTGAAAGCCGTTTGATCAGACAAATTAGAAGCACCACTTTTATGGGAAACGCGAAGTAGTTCAAGCCTGCTATTTCGAAATAACTCTATTTTCCAGACACGTTTCTTACTGTTGACATTGGCGTTAAAGCGGGTTCATGAAATATTAAAATGGTTTTATGGGATGTAAATACAGTCTTAGCAAACAGCATGTTAGGGAGGTTGCGGTTAACACAAGCATTCAAACGTTATTTGTTGTATTAATATGGTTTGTGAACTAATAACACGATACGAGAGAATAGACCAAACGTTGGTGTATATAATAATGTAGGCCTTACTCTGTGGATTACTTTCCGAGTTTGTAGATTACGACAATCGATAATTTTTACTTGCATTTTCTTTAAGCACACGAATAAATAAAGGCGAAAGAGACCAAGTTTGGACTGTATGGTTGGTGGTTTAGAGTTGGTGTTCCACACGTTTTAATTGAATTATTTGAAATCTGCTATATTTACATTTTGTTTTCATGATGTTCGCGTTTCATAGGCCATGCGCGTCGTTCTTTAAAATGCGTCTAATGAATCTAAAATAATAGTTGGCCAATGTAGTACTTAAAAATTTGATTTATTTCAGATTATGGCACTCATCATTAAGTCTGTTTAACTATGAAACGGCACAAAGCCATTTACAATTATACATGAGCAAAATTACATTCTCGATTCGTACATTTGCAGATCTGCTCTGTGGTTGATTTATAAACCACAGAGTGTGTGTATATAAAGTTTAGTACATAATTGATAGGAGACAAATTGCTATCCTAGCTCGCAGAAAACGCCAACTAGATCAATATGTGCTCAAACACGGAAAAAGTGATTTTCTACGCAGATAAATTTTAAAGTGCACACTAAAATAACAAAATCTAAGCACTGCTTTGTGCAATGCTTATTCTGAAATGGGTTAACCGATACTTTAAATATGCCTCGTAGTAGTAGACTTATAATGTATGCAATTGATTCATAGCATAAAACATAGTAATAGTAAAATACCTGCCTTGTCCTTATCAAGTGAAACGTAGTACAAATTGGGCAATATCTATTGAAATAGGTGTTAAATTAGTCTTATCGAATAGTGTTAAAACAAACATAGATGTTAAAACGACCTTGTCAAACAAATTACGATAAAAGGTTCGTGTTAAATGGTTCTTATCAAATAGAATGTGACAAAAGATTGATGACAAACCGGCTTTTTGAGACGCATGTGATAGAGGATCGTTGAGGGGATGCCTAGGTGCTAAAACACAAATCGAGGGCTTTTCCCGTAACGGAGACAAGGTGCAAGGTGCCGCAGGTAGAATTGCGCACCTGTTCCGGTGATGCAAGTGACTTACAACTGGGTTTATTTAAATAATAGAGCCACTTGCCCTTGTGAGCAATAGTCCAGTTGGAATTGATGCCTCCCTAAACCGAAGGCATTTAGAAACTTCCCAGAAACGATCAAGTATATTATTTATGTGAAAAAGGAGTCACGTAGTTAAATAGAAAGGAAGTATGTGTATGTCTGAAAAAGAATCACCCCCTTAGATGAGCAACATTTTTACTAGGAAGCAGCAACGTCTTTACTCAGTGGAGCAGTCTTCACTTGCTGAAGCAAAGTTTCTACTTAAAGAATGAACGACTTTATCTACACTAGATTTTAGAGGTACTTCGTCTGCAAATGAAAAATTAGAAATGTTCTTTGACATCAATAATTGGCGGCCGCTGAAAATACCTTAAAAATCTGTCATAACCTACTCGAACATACATACACTCACTGACTCGACGATCTCATTACAATAAGTGCGACAGGTCAGTGACATAAACAAGGTTGATTACTCGATTATCACCAACGTCAAATTTATTTGCTATTAAAATACACCGAACCTGATACGGTCGGTTCAATGGAATTTCATGAATGAACCATGCGCCCAAATATTAGTAAGCTTTCAATGTTTTCATTAAACAAATCGTCGCCTCTCTTCTATTAACATAGCGGTTATTAAGTAAAGGAGCCACATTTTACTTTAAACTATAGACATCACAAGACTCAAAGGATGTTCGCTCCTCTCTCCAACAGAAGACTTCTGTTTTCCACAATCGTGGAATGTTGTTCTCATTAACCTAAACTTGCAACCAACGATAAGACAATCAATAGCTTCTCAAAGGAATACGAAAACGGTGTTCCTAAACTAACTGTAAGTGAGACTGAGAATAACCGAGGGTAGCTATTTAACTAAGGATAGTGTTACAAGCGCAGGTAGTGCATAAATAAATGCTGATAGACATAAGAACTGTTAACAGAAATGATATTAAGCGAAACCAACAAAGCCCGTAGACGATTGTCCATTGATTAATGGTGCATCTGTATATAAGAATAGTGATGACACAAGAAACACGTGGGTCACATCCCAAAGTGTATATGTAACGGACAGTTACCTGAAGATATTGATGCAAGGAAGAACAGTTACGACCTGAAAAAGTTCATAGAAATAAAACCCCTAACGTGCGTAAACGTAATGTTATCCACTGCACCTGTTGCAGAGATTAATATCTAAAATGAGTTTCGAAATCAGAATGTAAATGTACGAGGGTAGCTTTTAGTGTTGCATATATCCACGAACCAGTTGATCGTGTTAATATAGTGCTTTGCGAAATATGCTCTACAAAGAATGATTCGATTTTATAATCGTTCAAACATGTTGCTATTCCAGCCATCAAATCAAAAGTTTCCAGACATTTGTTGGTCTTAAACATGTGGCTCGTCGGCTTTGCCGCTATTCAACTTGTTAACTGTCAGCTTCGCGTATCAAGCTCTTTGATAGGTAGGTGGTTTTACTCTTATCGCTCGTCAATCGCCGCCGCGCTTATCAAGTTATGCAACTGTTCCAGTTTTTGCATGGTTTGCTTGATAAAATTCTTTGGAGGTTTGGTGGCTTGAAGCATGTGGCTCGTTGGCTTCGCCTTCTTGCCTCTGTAGTGCTTTAATTGTGTGCTTGATTAAAGTCTTTGGTTGTTAGTTAAACCTTAACCTTCGGATCCTGGCTTGAAAAGTCTATAAATTGTTTTCGCGATCAAAGTTTTTGGACGTTTGGTGGCTATAAGCATGTAGTTAGTCAGCTTCTGCTCGCCTATCAGGTTTTTAAATCGGTCGCCACGATAAACATTTTTGGATATTTGCTGGCTTTGAGCATGCAGCTCGTTGGCTGCATCTCCTCACTGGACAAGTTCTCAAATAAAAACCTGCATTAAAAATCTGCTTTTTTGGTGAAGGTTGTGGCCTACCAAGCTTTTGAATTATTTTCTCATGAGTAGTCTTTATCCATTGCGGGGTCTTAGCTTGTATCATTTTTGCTGCCTCGTGTATCAATGTCTTAAATTGAGGATACAACATTTTTGTGGTTAGCATATGGCTCGTCGGCTTCGCCTCCTCTCCTATCAAAGTCTTGCATTATTTTCTCCTTAAAAATGAATCCGTTTGATAGCTTTCCGCTTGTGCCTCCTCGCTTATCAAGTTCGTACCTTCAATAAAAGCGATGGTCTTTGGGTGGTAGGAAGCATGTGGCTCATCGGTCTCGCCATTTGGCTTATCGACCTTTTAAACTACTTCCTTCATAAAAGTATCAGTTTCGTGGCCTTAAGGTGGTGGACAAAACTCTTAAATTATTTTTACGATAAAAGTCGTCTTTTGGAGATTATACTGTGGTTCATCGGCTTCGCTCTTTCGCATATCAAGCTTTTCAATCGACTTTTCCATAAGTCTGTGGTCATTTGGTGGTGTTAGATTGATTGTTCTCCTGTTTCATCTCGAGTCCCTTGCAGATTTTAAATTGTTCGTTCTAGCATGTCTGTTGAATGGTGGAGGATGAAGCGTGGTTCCTACAGTATATTCTGCATCCTTTCAAATGCTTTCATCGGTTTTTCGATAAGTCTTTACTCCTTTGGTGTTCTTAAATTTATGGTTCGCCTGTTTCATCACTATGCCCTGACAGTTTGTCCATCTGTTGTCATGTCTTTTTTAATAACGCACCTTATTATATGAGTCTTTTACTGTTGTAACTCGGTTTCCATGCATCCCCACTCTTTTTCTTTATTTTTTCGTCAGAAAACTTAGTCTTTGAACTTTGCAGCATGTTCTCTAACATATCGTCAGTGTTGGTTTTACCCTGTTTGGTCTCCAGCTTGCTGAATCGTACGACATTATTTCCTCAAATATTGTTTTATATTTTTTTTCTTTTCGTAAAGCTTCTACTCCACAGTATCGAATACTTGAAACATGTTCTTCGTTCTAATTTATTGTTTAAATATTTTTGACCCGTAGTACCGTTGGAAAATATGCATCCTAAGTAGGTAATTTGGTGTGGTCCTCTAATGAGGTCTTCCTCAAGTTGGTCTTCTGCATTTCTGTTCTATCTTTTGTAATATTATGTCTTATTGAAGTTGATGTCCATTTCGGCTGTCAGATTATATTATTAGGATCTTCTGTCTTACACTTGGTCTTTTGTGAAGCTTTATGTTAGTAAACGGGCATCCATGCTTTTACACATACTTTAGCAATTCGAATCATTTGGAATTATTCAAGGTTAATTTTGAATAGCGTTCACCATGTCGCACATTTCTTCTGAAGACCCGATTTATTTGGTCGGAGTTTGTCAACAAATCGTAGGATCAAAATTAATTGTTTTTAAGTTGTCTTTGTATGGCATTATTAATTTGTTAGATACTCTTATAATTTTTATATTGTGGGTATCACACATATACCATGATTATTTGAGCATCATCTTCGGTCTTCGAATAAAATATAAACGTTGGGTATGCTTCCGTTTATTCCGATGATAATAGTCACGAGGATGATCCTGCCGAATTATTGCTTTTTTGTATATCTTTTTGCCGATCTTTTAGCATTCTTTCACTCCACTTTTGTTTTCCCTAATACGTTTCCGATTCTGACTTGCATTTCGTTTATGTTGATAAATTCTGGCATCCCTACCTGTAATAGTTTCTAATAATAAGTTTCCAATTCTTCTAATTTCATATGTTCTATGAGACATTTTTCTTTATTATTGATTTTGGTGTTTTAAACATCTTCCAGGATTTAGACATTTCTGTGTCCGAAATATTCAGTAGTGTTCCATATGTGAATTATGTATATTTAATTGTATCTTTTTGATGCAGTATTCATAGAGTTTGTGCGGAATAACATTGTAGGTGTGCTAAGGAATACTGGATCGTAGCACAAGTTTTTACAATTTATTCCGTAAGATACACCTCTCACAAAACTATGTTGTTCCACGCAGGTGAACATTTGTTTTCTTCCCAATTTCTCACTGTCCAAGTCTAGTCGCCTTCCAAATTTTACATCGGAGACGCCGATTGTCTGCCAACTCTAGACCCTTAATTGCGGTTTATGAATTATTCTTTTTTTTTACAAGAATTTACTCATGACAGGTACGTGGTGCTTTCAAGACGATTCTCTATATTTTGTCAAAAATAAATGACTGGTGATAGTTGGCGCAAGGAAATGCTCCGAAAGTTTGACCAAATAACTTTAAAATTCACAATTACTCTTTCGTTTTTACTGATACTACAACTTCAATTAAGATATAAGTCCTTTTTCTTTAATTAGATGTTTGCTAGAGACTAATATTTCCATTAATACATCAACGGGAAGATTTCGGCAAATATGGAAGGTTATCGCTTGAAGGCTTTGAATAGGTCACAAACAAATAAACAAAGCCAAAACGATTGATAGTTACGCTTAAATTTGTCTCGGCAAATCCATCAGCTAAGGAAGCTAAGGGGGAGCAAAAGAGTGGGTGTAGGAGGAGGCGCCTCCTGAGCTTTCCCAGAAATTATGAATGTTCTCATTTTAACAAAACATCAACACGGCTTATTAATCACCTTGAACCACGCGCAACGTTCAAGTTCAAGGCAATGCATTATGCATCATTTACATAAAAGTTACAAATTTATATGCGTGTATATATGAGAAAGGCTGAGCGGTACTTGGGGTATGCAGCGCGGCGTTCCTTCTATGTGCGCTATAAATAGCAGCAACACTCCTCATTCAGGTGCACCGCACCGGTTTTTTTTAATTGCATTTTTGCCGAATAGAAATTTATCGATTCGGCATTCGTTTGTTCCACCTGACGTTCGGTTGTTCCATCTGATGACTCACGCCTTTCATTTCTTCGCGATCTGCTTTCGCTCGACAAAAAAGACCTTCACTCGACATTCCCGCATATATATGTCAGCATAGGGGCAAAATAACTTCCGGCAACTCAATTTAAACGAATTTTCTTGCCAACAAAATCCATTTAGATCAACTCTCACTTCTGGGACACTACTCTACTCAAGTGTGTATAGATCGACATTTTTTGTTATTAGTCTATCAAAAATTGCCTAAATGGATGCATAAATGTACAAAATGTGAAAAAAACTGTTTTCCAGTACGAATAAGCATATGCGATCCTGCAAAAGGACGACCTGTGCCCAAACTGATGTGCAAACAATTGGTGCGAAACAAACGTTACATTCGTAAACAAGCAAAATCAGCTGTTCATTTGTTTATAATTGCTGGTGACGAATGAATAAATAAATACTTACACACAAACGTGTTTAAAAATAAATTTGTGATAAAAACTCGGCTGTTACGTAACGCGAAAACTTTATCTAAATATTGAAGTAGATTAAAATAATCTGCCATTAACACACAAATGACTACATTTATTGAGTGGAATCGTTTTGTATTGTTTACATTCGTTTGTAACGTATTACAAAAATTATTGAAAACCTGTTGAAACGTCGACGGCATGCGTATGGGGCAAGTCTATTGGATTTTGGAATCGTTTTGCCATGGTGACGGTTTGCCAAGAACTTACACTTTCAATTTTCGATTAACACGAACCAATATTTTAATTAGCGAGGAATGTTTTATTTATTTAGACCAATTAGCGCGATTTCGCTTCACGCGTTTATTTGATAATTGGTGCATAGTTTCCATTGATTTGTTAAGAAGCACCTTACAAATAATGGACTTGATTCGCGTTGAGCCTGATCCGCAATAAGCTTGATTCGCAATACGCACTTTTCCGCAACACGGATTATATCCAAGAATACAACGCCAACTGCGAAAGGGGATTCCGTGTCTAAATTTAAACCGAGTGAAGTCACTTTTACCTTGGAATTTGGCAATTAATTGTACACTTACATATTTTATCTATTTTTAACCATAATATAAAGAGTATCAGCCTTCAAACTTAACCTTCACCTAGAAATAGTTCGTAAACGATAACACTAATGTTAATGGATTAAATAAAGCCTGGTGCGAATAAAACAAATTTTGTTGTGTTTACAGTAATAAAGAAGCAACTATATGATATAATCGTACTCAAACAAGAGATGTAAAGTATGTTTGAACAGTGCCTTTGTCCAATTGTCGATAGTTCATTACAGCTGTGTTCGGTTTTCCGTTCGGATTTTAATCATATAACAATAGTATAACACTCTTATATAAATCTGTGTTATTATTCGTAATATTTATTAATTCATTACAACATTGATTTAATCTTTTAGACAATTTTAAACTAATATTATTGGTAATTGGCATTATTTGAAAACTAAATCAAACGCAGCTTAATGGCAAATTGAATCAAAGGCAGAATTAATTTTATTATTAATTATTATTGATGAATGTATTTCATTATTAGCTTACATAGAATTTATTTGATATGAAAATGCCGGAATTTCTAAATTCGCCTATCAAGCAATATAATAAAATTCTATACGCGACAATCAAATTATTTCAACGCATATTTGTACCCCATAATTTCGACTTTTCACAAAACAAACTATATTGTCACTTTTCGAGCCTCTCATGAAATAGCATTTGTTATTCTTAGCTTTTAATACGTTTCAAATTTAGTCCCAGTTTTTCACCAGCCCATTTATACCAAAGCTTTCCATCTCGAGAAAATTCGCAAGACCGCGACTTCTAGGTAGCTTTTGCATACAATATTCAATTAAAATTTTATTACATTCTGGCCTACCCATAACATATGCAGCAGATTCTAACAACAATTACCATATTTGAAGCCTTCCCACTGAGTCGGATAAATACTACAAATAACCCATATTTCAAAAATCAACAAGTGACTTTCTTTTTATTTTCAAAAGAAAACCTACACATCTATGACCGAACATTTCTATAAAAATCAATTTTCCTTGGGCTACTGTTTTTCTCCCAGCTTCACTTCTGTAAATTTACTTGATTTTGAATTAACTTATTATTTTATCCACATTACTAATAGAAGGTAACAGCTCAAACAACTCCTTTTAAAAATACGATATTATGAGTTGAAGTATTGCATTCGCAAAATCATTTAAGCAGTATTTTACAAATGAAACCTATCTGCTCATCTCGAGGAGAGTTTGTTCTTTACTTTAACAGCTTGAGCTTCGCCAAATGTTGAAACATACAAACAAGACATTGTGTCGTTAATTTTAAATAACAATCCGTCCAAACTAAATTTCATTTTATTAATGAACCAGCGTGTTCTTCTAAAGACTATCCATTTCATCAGCTCCAATTTTCCCAGAGCAACAAACAAAATAAACTGGACTTCCCGTCTCAATGATGTTATACTTACCTCATTTTCTTGCAATTGGCGTCTCTAGGAAAAATATTTGATCAGATCTTGTAACAAATGATGAAAGCAAAGTGCAACGAAGCTGACCATCGCTTCTGGGAACGAAATGCAGCCTTATGTTTTAACTATTAGAACTCCTGTTAATATCGACAAGGAAATGGGTTTCATAGTAACACTTGTTGATGGTTACGGGTTTAGTGTGGGCGAATGTAACGTACTTCAACAGGCAGCTAATTCAGGGAAGTAATTGCAAGGGTCTTGCGAACCGTCGCTAACACTTCTTTGGAGGAATCTATGGCGTGGGGCATGAGAATCCAGCGGGCACAGGTCAAAGTGCAGAAAAGCCTCACTTTATAAGATCGGAGGAAGAGAGCAAGGCAGACTCAGTTCGGCTATCTGACTGAGGAGGTCAGTAGGGCTATTAGTCAAATTGATTAAAAAGAAATGTTAACAGATAAATAAATATTGTAAATAATGTTAATACAAAGTAGCACTATAAAGAAAATAAATAAGCGGCATTTTTGTAGGAGATTAACTAAACAACTCCCTCATGAAAATCGTAATAATAGTTGCTACAAACTACATATTTCTCATTACAAAAGGCTACTTCGGTTTAAGGAGTTTATATCATAGCCGGTCTAATATCGTTTTCACTAAAAACTTGTTTATTAGATAATATATTTGTACATATTTTGACTGTAGTTGTAGTTTTGGATTCTGGGGGGGACAAGTCGATGTTTGACCGCAAGAATCTCTTGCAAGAGTTAGGGGCAAGGCGCATAGGAACAAATATATTCAAAGTTTAGTTAGATTTTGTGTAGGACTAGGCTATAAGCAACCGTTAACTTGATATCAGCGAAAAGCCGAGAAAATTCACAGAATATCACTTAAAATGGAGTTTCGATTTATTTGAGAAATCGTATGGAATTGCGTATGCATTGAACTAAACCAAGCTCATTTTTATTTATTTGTGAACGGATGACTGACAGAAATATAGAGTAAAATTATGCTTTTATCCTTCATGTTTCAGTTAGATTATTTTGACGAAATCATTTTTGCGTCTAGATACGTCCTTTTCTTTCCTTTTGCAGTGATGAAAATGAAAGTCTTGACAGTTTGATTTAGAACTACCTATATTTACACTTAAATTGTATCAATATGTTGGTGTCTTACATACGACTTTTGATCGCGAACATCTCTTAAACGGTCTCTATCTTTGCGCGTTTAAGAGATGTTCGCGATTAACAAACCAACATACTGATAAGATTTATAGTAACAAGTTTTCTGGAAATTAAGTCCAAATAAATTGTACATAGAACTGTTCGTTCTGTTCGCTACTATAATAAATGCGAAGAAATACAAGAGGTCGCAGAATATCACTAAAAACAAATAGAGTTTCGAATTCAAAAGCTATTAATTTTGCGTATAAATTTTAATGGAAATTTTGTTTAGAAACCTTTGACCTTCGTGTATCCGTTTTGTCTCGCGCAAGAGCCGCGTAGCCAAAAGCCTTTATACTAATTCTAATGGTTGTAATTTCGTGTAGAAGGGAATGTTAGGCAAGGACACTCCAGATTTTGACTTTGAATTTACTTCCGCGGCACCACCTGACACCTACAAAAACTGGAATCCCTGAACAAAAAGACGCTAGAATAAGACGAAGTCAAAACCTTAATCTCATCACATTTTGAGAAAATACCCACTGGCCCCATCCCACGTTGACGATTTTCTGCCAGGAAATCCTCGAATCCACCAAATACCCTTAACGCAACATCTATATGACAGTACAGGCATATTTAATTGATATTGCGTTTGTCTCTGTATTTTAGGGTTCCAGGCAATCCCTTTGATGTTGTAAATGGTCATTAGTTGCTATTGACATTTGCTTTCTGCCTTTCATGGCTTATCAACTCAATTTGTACCCATACTTTTAATCTAACCCCACCTTCTGTGCTCTAGCGATGAGTTTTATTCAATTTTTCTGTCCATAACACAGCCGACTGCCTTCTAAAATATCAACGAAAAGTTAATTTCGTTATTTTTTCACAAAACCCACCGCTAACTTGACGTCCGTTATCCCTTGCAAACTTTGTTAGCCTTTGAAGCAGCGATGCTAAAAAACACTTTCCCATCATGTATCGTTGATAACTTAATTAAACATTTGTCTTGAGGCCTAAATATTCCGCTAAACAGGTTTTCCCCTTTCAGCACTTCCCTGGTGCAATTAAATGCCAGTTGTTAACCGAAGGCGCTATCCTAAAAGCGTCATTAATCTAAAGTCATCTCAAAAAGGCGTCACAGGCACAAATCTATGTTGCAGGGGTTATGATGGACTTCGCATCTTCATGCGTCGCATCGCTTTCTTCTTGAATTAAAATTTTCTAGCTGTATTATTGGTGTTTGTGGGTATATGAAAGCATATATTCTTAAGAACAATTCACATTTTCAGCCACATCTTCAAATCGAGGCTTTAGCCGATAGCACCAGGTAGCACGCGTAGGCAAAAGTCGCCGTGTAAACGAAAAGCTCGTACATCCAAAAAAATATGACGCACCTCCAAAGCGGAGGGAAGAGGATAACGCATATGAAAGCAGCGTGTATCAATAAAGGATAAAAGGCTTAAAAGCGC
The DNA here is from genome assembly GCA_033557835.1 of Helochares maculicollis. Lineage (NCBI taxonomy): Eukaryota > Metazoa > Arthropoda > Insecta > Coleoptera > Hydrophilidae > Helochares > Helochares maculicollis. The sequence continues at coordinate 37,240 of JAWQRO010000040.1, forward strand.
CGCGTATCTGAAAAGCATGTTGTATTGAAAGCAGCTGACTTGAAAGGGCTGCCACCTGAAGGCGCCGCAACACAAAAATCGGCAAAGGTTAACTAAACTCTCCTCGATATTAGAAAATCTAAAAATATATGTTTACCCTGTTAGTGATAATTAGAAAATCTTAGGAATCAGATGAGCCTGGCTTTGATTTTGTTATATCAAAGAGCTTTTGTTTCGCCCACACCACCTATCGAAAATGAATTTTCATTTTTTCGCGTTCCATTTAACCATCCCTGGTAAACAAATAGAAGGGAGTAGCTTTATATCTTTCAGTAATTGTCGGGAGCTCTCCAGAGTAACTTCAGGAGCTAAAAACCCACAGCCTACTCATACTTTAACTTTCGGTTTCTATTTGTGAATGCACTCTGTGCCACAATAAAACAGATAATCAAGTGCAAGTGCGCCTAAACTGCATTTTAGCGATTATTCGCCGATTTTCCTCGTGCAAGTCAAACTTTGTAGGCCTCGAATAATGGACTCGTTCTTCCATTGGATGACTGCTAGAGTCACAGAACGATTTCGCCTTCGAGGAATCCTGCCTATACCTCAAAATTATGTATGTATTTCGAGATATTTCTGGAGTTGCAATTTTTTTTTAAATTTTGACTTCATCCATTACCAATTTAAATATTTTTTGACTGTCAAGCTTGTCTAAATTCTTCAATTCTTCTCGTCGGGTTTTTACTTTATTCATTCTTGATATGATTTTTTTAAATGTGTTATTGCATGCGGCTTTATATCTATAATAATATAATTTTAACATTGCGCCTTTAATTAATTAACTTAAATCTTTTAAGCGGCATTTTAACCCGCACTTCTTTAGAACCTGATTTTCGCGGTTCAAATAATGTTGCGGAGGCCGAGGCCGAGTTAGGCCAACAAGAAATTTGGCGAAAAATTTAGTTAACCCAATCAACTCCGAACTTAAACTTAATAATTTTCAACTTTTAATATACTTAAACTTCATTCCGCTCTGCAAACTAATAAAATCCTTTAATTGTAGTCCCCTGAACCTGGCATAAAACGATTATAATACTTTTTAAAAATTCCGTCCTAGCATAATTAACATCTAAAGATTCATTTTTAATGTTACTTCGCCCCTCTCCATTTCAATTAGATCCTTCTCGGTTGTTTGAAAAGGGCGTCTTAAAAAGAATTTTATAATATAATGAGTTGTGCCTTTTTGTACTTGTTTATATAAGAAGGTTTAGACAACAGAATAAACACTCGAAATGAGAAAAATAAGATCTTGCTTAAATATATACACTTATATTTAAATCCAACTTCTTTTTTTGCAGGACCTTAGTGGCGGGAACAGCAATGACAGTTCGGGGGGACCGGCCCCGGGTACGCCCAATTCGCAGGGGATGAGGCCTACTCCATCCCCTACAGGATCGACTGGTTCCCGGTCCATGTCTCCTGCTGTCGGTAAGTAAAAGCTTTTTAATGGGATTACTGGTGAACCCACAAGACTAATATTTCGATAGATTTTCCTAAAATGGTTTGGGATAAGTTAGTAATCATTTTGCGATGCGTGTTTAGGAAAAATCCTTTTTCATCATTTTTTAAAATTATAAATCTCCTAACGCAAAGGATCTTCCTATTTGTTGAGTATAACTATTTATAAATATGTTGCTCCTTTAATCACATCATTAGTCGTTAAAAATCGTTCAGATATAAATTGTCATGATTCGTCATTCTGTCGAACAGAAAATATATTCAGGAATGAATGGATAAGGGGAGAATCGCATTCACGTCTCTCCACTATACCTGCATGCAATTTGATGCGCTCCCTTTCGCACGGCTCTGTATCATTTGCAATTATTTTCCTCTCGTCAATTCGGAAGCTTTTCCGCATGTGACGTTGCCTTTACACATCGCTGCTCAAATCATTCCTTTGGAGGAAACACCTGTCTCTCAACCAGCTTTTTGGAGTAACCTGAAAAAATTCGATATCAACTGCATTAGTTATAACTAAACATATTTCCAATTGACCACTTGTTTGCGCCGAAACAAATCTTAGTTTTCAGTTGATTATCAAAATTGTCCAGAAAATGTAATTTCTTGTAATTGGCAACTCTATTAGATGTAATAAATCGTTAACTACTGCAACCAGAATTGTAGCGCATCCACCACTCATTTATAAGAATTTCACCAAATCGATCCTTTAAATTACTTGCTTTCGTAGGAAATTATCTTCATTTTACAAAGCCAAAAAATTATATTATACGTAAAATATTCATATAATCATATATCTAATAATTTATACATTCAAAAAATGTATACCTTGTTTATTCAAATGTGAATAAATATTTTAAAATGATGCAAATGTATACAAAATGATTTTTTGTTATAAAAAATGAGGGCATCATTGGAGGGACATTCGGCTGGATATGCCAAACCTCATATTTAGTATGTGAGCCTATGATGGGCAATATTTAATTGAGAGTTCATTTCAATTTACAAACGAATATTTAAAAAATTAATTCGTTGACTAATTCGTATTTGGCAGCTCACTTTGGTTACTTTCTAAAACTGGTAGCAAATTTAGTTTTTTTGCTAATAGTGCAATGTACTGTTACAATGATAAAATTAAAATAAAAATGCGTTGGAGACCAAGCTCGTATGATCCTTTCTAAAACGAGGATGTGGTCATTGTGGCGCTTTAATGAAATCAGATTTTAAAATCTAGCATCGTAGTTTGTCGCCACGAAATCTGAAATCGCACTTAGGGCCCCCTCAAACTTAAAGATATTTAATTAGTTGTAAGCAAATTTGAAACTAAACTCCCCGCAACTTCTTGTGCGCTACTTTTTTGTTGCCATTATCAAATAATAAAAGGCTTTTTGTAAAGTATTATTTGTTTCGTTGTATATATGTATTGCAACAAGATTTTCATACAAATCTGCTTTAGTAAGCAAATTCCGTTTGTTTTTTCAGAATTTCTGAAAAGAAAACACGATACTAGATTTTGAGTAGCTGCTCCTTTAAAGACGGAATTTGCACAGTTGTTATGCGAAACTAGGGCGTAATTTCCTAAGGGGTTCACTGTTGTAACAAAAATTCACTGTAAATATTCATAAATATTGTGTATTCTACACTTTCCCTCCTATAATAGCTTGTGTTCTTTTACATAACAAGCAGCTCGACTAACCTAGTCTACGCATCCAAGGCAATATTTTCCCAACATAAAAACTCTTTTCGTAAACTGGCTTTCCAAAGAAAATTTGTATGGATTCCCACAAAATTGACATATTTTTTTAACAAAAGTACCCCTTACGTATGAGGGCAATTCTTTGAATAAAGAAGCCACATTTATAAAAAACCCATTCCACATATAAAAATTACTTTAATTTAAAAATAGTCGGGCGCAAAATACCCCTCACAAAAAACCTGCCCCTCATAGCAAGACAACTTCTCACATAAAGGAAACTCCTCATTATAGGTAACTTCATATAAAATCAACTCTTCATATAAAGGCTGAGATAAATAGTATTCCTTAAATGGAATTTACTCTTCGGTGAAAGATACGTTTCAGATAAAGGCTACTTTACAGATAAAGACTACTCTTCAGATATAGACTAATTTTCGGATAAAGGCTACTATTTGGATAAATGTTATTCTTAGGATAAAGGCTATTTTTTGGAAAACGGCTACTCTTTGGAAAAAGACTACTCTTTGGATAAAGGCTACTCTTCGGATAAAGCCTACTCTTCGGATAAAGGCTACTCTGCGGATAAAGGCTACTCTTCAAATAACGACTAGTAATATAACCGCCACTTCTTATGTAGACTATTCATATAAGGACTACGCCTCGAATAAAGATTACTTCTCATATAAATTGTAGTCTTCATACATATGACGGGCCTTTTCATTCAAGCCTGGGTTCTATATAGAAATCGCTGCTTCAATGATTTCTTTCCGATACAACAAAATTCCTTTCATGGGCAAGGGTCTTTTAGCATCTTCGTATTGCCAATAAAATTGTCTCATCCATATGTTAAATCCCGACGCGACTGCTAAACCACGTTTTCTCGCATCCTTCCACATTTGCATCTTCACTTTGATATTGTAGTGAGACCACGTGACACATGCCGTCACGTGCCTTTCCTTTCCATTGACTACACTCGCGCGGAAGTTCGATAAAATGCGGAAATGCGGGTCCTCAACATTGACCTACATCTTACTACGAACATTCCTGGGTTTTAACCCTGCCTCACACCCCTTACAACCCCGACTACCCTCCGACCCCCAGACCCCTTATGGTCCCAGCTGTCGTCGGCAAGTCCACGCCAACTTGATGCTTAACAATCAGCATATCCGGTTAATGGACGGTTTACGGCAAGGATCACCTGTTTCAACTTCTCTCACCGTCAAATTTCTTTACTTGTTTTGGTTTATTTTAACTTTTTCACTTGCGACTTTGGTGTTTCCTGGAGTTAGCTGATTTCGATGCGGTTTAAGCAACAGGTGTTTCACAGAAATGCGATGTTTGAGGAAAAGGCATCACAGGAAACCGGTGTATAGGAAGAAGCACATCTCCCAAATTATTCTTTTAATTTCATAGGCATCCTTCCAATTGTATTCCATTAACGAACGATGCGCAACGTTCGTGAAGCTGTCGAATTGCCATTCTACGTTTTTTCATGAGGTATAAATAGGATTTTACCAAAACTGGTGGTAAATAACCATGAGCGTGAGCGACAATAACTAGCATATAAAAGCGTGTTTCGTAAACCAACCGCTCTATGAAAAATTCTTGTTAGGTTTAGCTGGTCGATGAATGGTCCCATATCATAAGTTTTTTGTTTTCAGGACAACAAAACATTCCGATGCCTCCTCGGCCATCTAGCGGTCAGTCAGATGGAAGTGGATCAACACGAATAAGCCATTCACCGATGGCTACTCAAGGCAGCTACCCTCTGTCACATATGCACTCCTATAAAGGGCACCCTAGCATGGTTCCTCCGACTGGCCAGCAAATGCCTCTTTACCAGACGAACCAACAATACCCACAAGGAGCCTACCCGGTGAGGCCGCAGGGTAATATTCAGTATCCCACTCAAGGAGGGTACGTTTCAACCTCGTCCCAAGCGCCGCCACCAAATAACAGTATACCTTCGCAACAATACTCCAATAGGTCGACGCCTAATCATATGAGCAATTCTCAATTTCCTCCGTACCAACAAAACTGGTCAAGCCCTGCTGTTAGTTCAGGAAATCATATACAAACGCCTGGAAAAGGAAACGGTCCTCAACCGCAGGCGCCGACTTCTCCTTCTCCTCGACCACACTACCTCAAGCAGCATTTGCACAATAAGATGGGTTTTGGAAACGTGTCGTCGATGCCACCGAGCCCTAGTCCACCGCAAAACTACCATATGGGGCCTCCACCTTCTGGTCATCACCCATCAGGGATGGGACCTCCTTCAAGTATGGGACCTCCGAACATGCCACCTGTCTCTAGCCCACTTATGTCCAATAGTCACACGCATGATGGACCGATGCCACCTCCTAGTTCTACACCAAACTCACACAACCAACTAGGATCTGATATGATGGATAATGGTATTACAACGACCGCTTCCGGTAGCATGGCTACACATGTAACTGCAGCTTCCGGAGGTACAGTTACATCTGTAGTAACCACCGGTCCAGATGGTGCTCCTATTGACGAGGGTTCTCAGCAATCCACCTTGTCAAACGCTTCGGCTGGTAAGTTTCTTCCAACAGATCTTAAAGGGCATGAGCTTGATGTGAGGCATTTTATGAGGTCATAAAGTATGAGATTATCCGAGACTGTCGATTTCTCCGGCATTTCACTTTACCAGCTCGTCATTTTTTATTATGAACTACTAGATCGTCAGTTTTATTATGAAAGTACATCAGTGTTCCGTCAATAGCGTGTTTTGGTTTGCAATTCTTTTTCAATCGTCTATATCAGAGCATTTTTTTTAAAACCAAGGAGAGAAAATTGTGTGGTGTTTTCGAACATTAGCTCTGTCGCGGAACCAATGCATCACCGACTGCTTGCAACCTTGACTAGGCTGTTAGAAAGGTGTGCTTAACAAACGCAGAGTACGGCGAAAGTTTGAGAAGTTTCGTTCTGAAGATTTTTACCTCAAGGGAGGCCTCTCGCCAACGTGGCTAAAGATCTAAAAACTGTAGGAGAAGTGGAAACATCTCGAACTGCGCTTGAATTACCAGCGAAGGTTTAATATTACTATTCCAACAATATTGGACATTTGAAATGCATCAGCAAAATAAGACGCTGGATCTAAGCATGCCTTTCTTTGCTGCTAAGGTAAAAACGTGAAGCATTTTTTTCATAGCATTATTCTGTGTGATGAAAAATGAATTATTTTCGGCAATCATAAACTTGGGAAGCACGGTTCAAGTGACGCAACGCAGTCCGGCACCGAATGTTCACCAAAAAGCCAATGCTGCCTCTTTTTCTACTGCTGATATTAACTACTACAGATTTACAACAGCAGAGCAATCGGCTATAGCGGATATCCACTATGACGAATTGAACGAAATGATGAGGTAGCTTATCGCGCCAACAACGTTACTCAAATTTCAGGAGTAGGACTTGGAGACTAACCGTATTCACCAGACCCGTCATCAACCGCCTACCGCTTCATACAGGCTTTTGATGTTTTCTGCAAGGAAAACAATTCAGTAATCAACAAACTTCCACGCTTGGGGCAAATTTATTGCCACTTACTTACCTTTCATGATTTTTCGCTGCCAGTAAGATAGCAAAACTGCGTCGACTTTAGGTGCATGCTCGAATTAATCGCACTAGTTCTTCTTGGAGATACAATAACCCAATTTTTTTTATTGAAAATCGGACGTTTCATATTTTATGACCTAGTAATGTGCAATATAACACTTTTCAGAACTGAGATTTTGCCAAAATTATCCCAGGCAAATGGAGCAAGTAAACGAATGCAAATTCTAAAGGAAATGAAATGAAAAGGGGAGATTTGTTTATTGCTAATCTAATTATAAAGCGCGCGCCCTGTTTTGTGAGAGCTTAAACGTGAAGCATCTTATAAAAAGCATTTAAAAATAAATGCGTGAAAGGGAATAAGGGTAAAATTAAATTCAGGCAGACAAAAGCAGCAAACGGAAAATGATGAACTTGCTCGCGTCGTGGGGATGTGACAAAGGTACAGAAAATCTACTAAAAAAACAAATGAGAGTAAGTTCATGGAAACGCCTATTTAGCCCTGCGAGTATTGAATTTGCATATTTTTTGGTCAAACTGTGCTCTAAATTCAATAGTTAATATAAGACTGGGTGGATAAAACCAGGATATTTATTGTGTTGGCCAGGGAAACTCGGCCGAGGGTTTAATATCAACATTGCCGAGCGTTGTGCTTCGGGTTGACTTAGCAAACCGTTGATGTGGCAGCCTTGGTGTAAATTTCGTCACTTAGGGATTGATCGAAAGTTTTTTGTATAACGGCTTTAAAGATTGTTTCCTAAAACTGATGTTAAAAGGCGTAATTGCACTTCTGAAGGATGCCAAAATCGCCCAATTAGAATTAAAATGTATGGTTTTCTAGTGAAAGTTGATTTGTAGGAGAGTCATAGTTTGGGTAGATTTCACGCTGTCAGGTTTATATCATTTGGGCTTTAGGCTGTATAAGTTGCAGGGCAACTTTCGAAGGCTTTATAACCTCCGGTTTTCGGTAATACGCCTTTAGGTTGTCCACAGAGCCAGAACTGGCTACGGTATTGCGAAGCTCGAAGGTGGTGCTTGTAGAGAAAACTGTTGGGAACGACTGGTATCGACTTGTCTGCACAGTTCTAAACGAATATCCAGTGGTCAAGTAGCAATTAGGGCCGGCAATGTCCTCTAGCTAATTTAAATAAGCATTAGGCATAACGACTAGTTAATGGGGCAAAATGACAAGGGGCTTTAAACATACGAGAGTTTTTAAAATTGTTTATTTCTCTACGTAGCATCAGGGGAAGACCCGCAATGCACGACGCCAAAATCTAGGAAAAACGACATGGGACACTACAGTCATCCTGCAACCCCACAAAGCACTGTGCCTTCTCCTGGAGCAGCAAGTATGAATTCAATTCACGAAGAATTTGGTGAAATTAGCAGTCCAAGTTGGCCTCGGACGCCCGCAAGTCCGGTAAGTTGATAGCAGATTTTAAAGTACTTTTGAATTATTTTAGGAAGTCATTTAACTATTACCATCATCTTTGTTATTGATTTTCTGATTTTCATTTCTTGACTGTAGTTTTTTTCTCGCGGTTTCTTTTATTTTTTTTTCACATTTTTGACAGCAGGCAAGTTTTCGATTTATCTTTGTTCGCGATCGTCCATGCTATCTTTAATAAATTTTGGAGCTTAGTTCATTTGTATTATTTAGCATTTGTGTATCGCAGTAACGTTGAATTCGACTTGGGTAATCTGACCGAATAATGCTCGCGGTACGCATGGGATGACCGATATTCATTCCACCAACTTTTTCAATTAGTAACGAGGTATTTTCTAAAAGTGGATATCAAAGACGAACAACAGCTTTGATGTACGATTTAGGGAAGAAAAAATATTTCATAAATATTAGATTGATATCAAGAGGCATCCCTCAGTATTTGTGTTTTAAAATTTTGACGTGGTTACCAATTCCATTTTGTTCCGGTTTACTTGGATCGAATTTATTATTGTTGTGTTCAGTATTGAAAGCTGCGTTGTTAAGTATTAACTTCCGTTAAGTCACAAAATTCACCCAGAAAATAAGTAATTTTTGGCCCACCGTTAATGGGCATAACGATTTACCTCGACTTGATAAGAGGAAAAAGAGGAACTACTGACATAATACTGCCATATTACAGAAAGTTCCGGGAAATAGAATTATGCTATTTGTAGTTTTATGGAGCAATTAATTTTATTTAATAAGTTAGTGCTAAACTCGAAACTGTAAATTATTACTTTGCATTCTCGCATACTTAATGAAGTATATGCAATTAACTCAAAGGACAAAATGAAGATAAATTTAGGAAAATAATAGAAGAGACAGGAAAACTAAGAATCAACTCGACAAAAAGGTAATAAACACAAAGGGAATAACCTTACTGAAGAGCAGTAAAGAGAATATGATTTAAACAAAAGAAAACTTGTTTTATAAGTGTTGAAGGAAACAAGAGATTGCTATAATAACTACATGTACCCTCATAGAAGTAGCCAAAGCGAACGACAGAAAGGTCCAACGAATTTGTGAACAGAAAATATGAAAGATCACCGAAGTACGGCCTAAAAATGTTATTACGCGACTGGCAAACGTGAAAAAACAATTGAGAACGTGCACAAAATAATAGACTAGGCTATGGAGAAACTAATGGTACTAAAAAGAAATACAGTAAGTAGTATGGACCTCTCCGGACAAGAAAATAATTGACCAAATGTCATAGAAAAGTGCCACATAAATTTGCCTAAACATCAGAAGCATGAAAGGCGCTAACTCTGATTGTTTCTTAGGAAGTAGAAACTCCAAATAAGATTATGAAGAAAGAAGGTGAGAAGTGACATAAATGCAATTAAATTAAAAATCAGACAAACGAATGTACTACAGAGAAGCAATAAAAAAAGGGCTACATAGAAGTCGCAAGAAGAACTTCTGTGCGAACAAATAGATAATGGAACAAAGCTACGATAGTTATATCCAGAGATTCAAAGGGACAGCAAACAAAAAGAGGAAAGGCATAGACGATTTTGCTTCGCTTACTATGAGTTCACGTGCGAACACAATAAGCAAGCTTAAAACTTGTAAATTATTTTGTACTACGGCTTTAAATTGTAAGCATGAGAAAGGTTCACATGTTGCTTCGCATACAAAACAATTGGTATTCTGCTGGTAGCAAGGGAAACGCTTGGAAATCATGCTGAGAGCATTGCTGAGTGGGGCCATAATAAATCTATTCATAAAAGTCCAACTGAGCTAATGAACCGAGAGCGTATAAAACTTATCTTAAGGAGAACGGCTACATGGAAATGGTTCATCTAAAACATGTTCAGCTCTTAACTTAAAGTGCCTGAACTTTAATTTTTGTGAATTTCAAAATGTACATGCAGCAGAAAAAGAGTTGTATTAAGAAGCCAACAAAGTTCCTTTAGTCGGGATGCCCCGCTTCTTAACAAGGAAACCGCAGGTTAGAAAAAACTTATTTGTGAATTTTTCTAGAGAAGACTACTATTGGCTAATTCCAGTGACGTCAATAATTCAAAATGTCAAACATTATTTTATTAAACAAATGTTTAGCGGTGTAAAATTGTTCAAGGCAGTTAGTTCGTTTCTAAAATATTATTTTATATCATTAGACGCCCCGATTCTTTTACATCATTATATCCCATTTCATTTGTATACGTGCAAAAATAAATTTCGTGTGCAAAGTAATAAGTTAAAATGCCATAGCAAACCATTTGTTATCAGGTTTCAAAGTTGATCATTTGTAAAAAAACTAAAACTTCACAAGCAGTGTAATTTCATCAGCCTCTATTATTATATTTGCCGGCGCTTTTTATCCCCTTTTAATTTGATATTTAAATTCGCAATACACCGCGGGATTGCAAAATACACAATGCATATTTTCCAAACATTATTTTTTACAAATTTTACAAAGTAAATAACATTATAAAATATAAAAAATGTATTTAATAAAATGGCGCAAAACGGAAATATGGGTGAGTGTATAAATTTAATCGGTTGAAACGGGGTAAATCAGAGAGAACATGACGGCGCGGCGCGGAAATTTAGCAGCTCGCCTGCCTGTGTGTGGGGTATATGTAGTTATTTGCGGACGTAAAATTGCAAGCAACCAGGGCCTACTAGTCGTTACCGTGACATTGAGTGGGAACTCACTGTAACATGTTTTATGTTCCAATAAAATGAGACTGATGGTTAAATCCGCGGTTGATAAACGACGCTCGCGATGCAACTTTTAAAAATTCAGTAACATGTGCTTTACATTGTTGCCGTTTTATAAGCTCCAGCTATAACCTAAAATTTTATTACAATTTTCAGTCTTTTGTTAGTTGCCTCATTCGCACAGTAATCAAGATGCCTTCGACTTTATTTCTGTGTAGTTTCCTGTTGTATTGTAGTGATTAGTTACCTAGATTATTTTCTCTTATTTATCTTCTTTTATAGAAACATGTAGTTTTAGAGGTTTTAATGACGTAAAGATACTAAGTATCAGAGACCTAGAGATTCATAGTGACGAAAATGCAGAGTGACATATATACAAAGTGACAGACAATTTCATACATAGATATAGCGACGTTATAGACTTACAAGTTATGGTAAATTCACCCGTCTTGACAGTTCGTAGCTACTTTGATCTAAATTCTTTAGTAGATGGTTTCGCTTTATCACTTTATGCGCGAATCCAAAGTTTAAATGGAGACGAGGCGTTTTATCTTGCATTTTGACCTTTTCCAACCAAACTAATTCGCATTACTTGTGTCTAGATCATAATTTTAGCGAACTATAAACAACAAATGTTAAATATCCGACGAGCATTCCGCTTTACGAAAAGCGCGGTATCGTTTCGAGAGCTTTGTAACCAAAAACCTAGAATTAAATCGTCTTTAACATCATTTCATTTGATAAGGGCTTATCTTTATTGTGTATACATTTATGATATCGTTACTTTATAGGTCTTAATTAATTAAATTGCAGAGTAAATGATTATTGAATTTCTGCTAATGGTGCATCGAGTTACACGCAAATGAATGATGGCTTGCTGGTCCTTTTTAATGCATAAATTCACAAGACTTATTCGGTGTGTTCCACAAATTGTCAATGAGCAATTTTAAAAAAATTCCGTATCTCTTTTGATAAGATACTGAATATCTTTTAAGAGATAACGTGCAGATTTAGCCGCTTAAGTCGCGCGGGCTTTGGGTAACACGATGTCTAAATGTAGTGAAATTTCATAGTTTATTCGAAATTCATATGCACACATCTCCTTATTATTTTGTTTATGCCACCCATTGATACAACATTTTAACATTCTATTTTTCTGCTCACCTTATTTTTTACGTTTGTGCATTACTTGTATTCAAATTTTTGGTTATGCCAGAGTGAACCGACTTAGACCAATTTAATCTAGTCAAACCGTGTGTGATTTTGTAATTTGCTAACACCCGCTGTTATTACAGGTTTTTAACAGCCATGTGCCTCCACCGGATTCATACAGATCTAAGGTTTCTATTTAAAAATATTATATTTGTACAATATTCTAACTCTTTACTAGCATGTAGTTGCATGTTTTTCTAACTAATCTCTACTACTTCTGTCGTAGACTTCATAATATTAATTCGAAAACGCAATCTAATTTCGATTGAATGTTCCAGAAAACGGATAGCCTCAGTAAGCTCTATGAAATGGACGACAGCCCGGAACGACGGGCATGGCTGGACAAATTGCTAGCATTTATGGAAGAGAGACGGACACCTATTACCACATGTCCTACAATATCTAAAAATCCTTTGGATCTTTTCAGGTTGTATGTCTATGTGAAAGAAAGAGGCGGCTTTATGGAGGTGAGCATTGTTTCTTAATACACTTCTTTCTCATCCCTTACCTTATACCATACTCAATAATTTAATGAAATCAAATTTTTGTAGGTAACTAAAAACAAAACTTGGAAAGACATCGCAGGAATGCTTGGAATTGGAGCAAGCTCTAGTGCAGCTTATACTCTGAGAAAACATTACACCAAAAACTTGCTAGCTTACGAATGTCAGTTTGATAGAGGTGGAATTGATCCGCAACCGATCATCAATCAAGTAGAAGCCAGTTCAAAGAAGAAAGGTGCAAAGGCAGCGTCAGTACCTTCACCAGGCTCTTCTAATTCCCAGGATTCTTTTCCAACTCCTGGTTCAGGTGGAGCATCGATGGATGGATATGGCAACTATGGGTATCCTCCTGGAGCGGGTAATCCCGATTACAATGCTACTTCACAAAGACCTTCCTCACAGGCTAATGCACCTTCTCCACATGGAGGTAAGTAAACAACTTACTCGTCATAACTTTGATCTGATTTTTCTTGTGTTGGTTCAATTTGATTGACCATCCAGAGTGTAGCGTACGATGTTTAGAATTTATCACAGTAAAATACAACTAAAAAATGCACTCAAGTGGAGGATTTCTTAATTGCATAAAAAGTAGTGAGCTAGTATCATCACTTACTTGTTTTCTGCCTATTTTTTGGTAATGAAGCCGAAGGAAAACTTTTTCAATCCAACATAAAGTGGTGTCCATGTGTCCCACATGCTTTCAATTGGCAAGGCAAGTTCACAACTTCTTACGTTTATATGTCAAACAAAAAGCAAGACAAGAATGATTTCTGTTTCATTTGTTATTTTGATTCCTCATTTGACTATCAACAATTGGGTTGATTATATATTTTTACTATGGATGTAAAAATTGATTATATTAAAGATTCCCACAATGGTGAGTTTAGGAATACTATTTGTCTTAGTTAAAAAATACACACAGTAAAGACGATACGTGAAAGAAATTTTATGAGCTTTGATAGAGAATAAATTTGTACTAGTCACAGCCGGCCTTACACTTACCCATTATTTACAGGTTCAGCTGGCACTAACCATTTAGGGAACTCTGCCCCAACAGGTCCAAACCCTGCTACTGGAGGAGCTGATAACGTGAGTGTGTCAAACCCATTTGACGACGTATCTCCAAGCCCTCCACCAAGAGGTGGACCATTCCCGACCGCTCCTCATCCACCGTATCCAGGAAATAACCCGCCTAGACCTACTGGACAAGGCTATAATGCACAAACGGGCTACAGTCAGTATCCAGGTCCTGGTCCAGGTGCTCCTCCTGATCAGTATTCTCCTTACCCTACAAATTCAGGGTATATGCCGACAAGACCTGTCTATCCGGGTTACACGGGTGATGCAAATGCTCCTCCAGCAAGTCCAAATAATTCACAGTGCGCTCCACCTCCTGGACAAGATCCTTACAATAGATATGCAATGAGCACTACAGCACCCGGAGCGGGATACACCCCTACCAGGCCACCATACGCAGGTACCCAACCGGGTGCTACAGGACCTCCGGCGTCTTCTCAACCACCTAGTGGTCCATACTCTGCACAGCAAGATTATTATAGAGCTGATCAGGTATTTGATGGTGCTTTTAGTTTTGTTTTGGTTAAGATTTTGGGGGATCACGTGCTTTCACATTAGTGATTTTAACTTTTGCATTCAAATTTTGCGAAGCGCAGTTTTCAATTGAAGCCGAGCGACTTTCAAAAGGGTTTTGTTCGCAACGTTCACATTTTTTTATAATGCCTCACATTGACATAAAATTTTAGGTTCCTTAAAGTTTTAATCAATAGGTGTATGATTTATTCAAAATATAGGTGAACTATTGAGAATAACTTTAAAGTGCTACTTGAATGCTGGAATGACAGTCTTTACAATTAATAATTTGTTGATTCAATACTGCAATTTGCACAAAATGCTTTCAAAATTCATTTTCTTTGTAATAAGACAAATTGTCAGTAGAATCTCGGACAGTGCGTGTCAATGATTTATATTCTGTATAATAAAATAGAATATGTGATGTGATAACAATGAGTAAAGTAATCTTCTAGTGCTACTAACGGTATGGTCTAGTTTGTATTTAAACGTTTTATCGTGTCTAGCGTCTAGTAAACTTCTAACATCCAAATATGTTGTGGCTGTGCCTCCCTGTGCCTGGCACAGCTAACAAAGAGTGAGGATTCGCCTCACCCTTCGCTTTTTAAGAATGTCGAGGTCCATCTTACATTTAGAAATAGCTCGCTGTTTTACTTAAATTACTTGTTGAAGTTGTTACGAGTTTGTCTCGCATTCGAAAGTTCACATCTCAACGAAAATAAAATACAAACTCGAGTAAACGTTAAGTTAAAGTTTAAAATCCTGCAATCCAAACACTGAAACACATGGATATCAAACAAAAGTTAAATATTTCATGTGCAGGAAATTTCAATACAAAAAGACAATTTAAACTGTTCTAAAGAAATAATCAAAACTATCTTACTTAGAAGAGTGGCAATGGAATCTTGGATTGCTGAATTTTATACAATTTAGTTTGCGGTTTGTTTCAAAATTGTTTAGTGATCTTTGTTACTATAATCTACCACCAAGGAATTTAATTGTTAATAAATATTAGATTAAAAATCGATCTCCTACTTACATAGCAACTTAAATTTGTGTCTATGCAGTACTTTACAAGTATAAAAATAACTGTCTCACTCCTGAAAACCCATTCAAACTACAACTCAAATAATTGTATAATTAAAAGTACAGTGCTTAAAGTGTTTTCTATAAAAATAAAGCTGTTAAGTTGATGTTCTTTTAATGCATTAAAAATCATTAGACATTAGTTAATACAAGCTTTTCATATAATCATAACATCAGATGTGACATTTTTTCAATGCCTAACTTTTTATATAAAATACACTTTACGAATCATGTTAGGCCAATTGGGAAACTCGCAAACAGTTTTACCCTTATTACCTTTTTATCTTTTAATGTACACTTTACTTAGCAAAGCCTGTTGGATTTTATCTTCAATTTAGAGTTTGAAGTTAATAAGAATCTCAAAAGTTGATTTACAATGTCGGCTACCAAAACCAAACATTCATTTGTATTGTAACTGCTTGTCCAGTCGATTAAGAACGTCGAGGCGCCCTTCACATTAAGCACCAGTCTACTTTTAGTAATAAGCAACACATGCTCAGATTTTCCCATTGTTTAAAAGTATCAGCATGCATTTTTATACATTAAACATGTATTACCGATATTTAAACATAATTCAGTTTACTGACTGTTAATTAAACGTCTAAACAACTTTGTTTCAAATATACACCACATCCAAATACAAAAAGACTGCTTCGTTTAATTCATCACGGCGGGCAAAGGGTGAGGCTTTGCTTCACCTCATTGCTAAGAGCGTCGAGGACTCCCTCCCGTTATGACAAACTGCACTATAATTTAAAGTACTTTGAATACTGATGACAGTTTCTCCATTAATCAACTGAATATCAACGAAAGTTTCAAATGGTATGTAGTAAGCCAATAAAAACGAAAAAACATTTAGAATTGTATAAAATAGATGATAAAATTATTAATAATAATTCTTAAATTTTTTAATTAGATGTGATTTTGTTGTCAGTAAAATACAAAAATGTATTTCTCCGGATATGGGAGGTTATTCAAATGTTTTCTTTGAATATATTTGGATCATGTTAGTGATATAGATCTAATACGAGATTGTTGTTACTTGCGTGTTGTTCATAAAGCGACATATTTCGTGTTCCCTCTGCATTTTTCTTCGTCGTCTTAGATCAATAACACTATAGTATATCATCCAAATGTCCTCGGGCAAGTTTTACTACTGGATGTTTACTCCAATTTGAAAAATAAGTATTGCCAACCGAAAGCATTGTTGATTTCAAAACTTCGCTAGTTGCAACGAATGTAACAAATAAATACAACAATATGTTTCACAGTTTTGACAACTACATAGCAGTGCTGAAACACAAATAACTTGAGGTAATTTTAAAATGATTAACTTGTGTTTTTTTTTAAAAAATCTGGCACGCCTTGTAGAATCATTTTATATTTGCAAATGAAATATGAATCATTTTATATTTGCAAATTACAGTAGTAATTTTGGCTTAGAAGCTGTCTAATGTATGATGTAGTAACAGGGGCAAGCTATAAAAGGCCAGGGTAAAACAAGTTGGTTGTATTGATTTTTTAAGTAAAAGTACATTCAACAAGATAGCGATATTATGAAAACTACTTTGAGCTGAGTTGATGGGAGATATGAGGAGTTTGCAACTATCTTCAGGCAAGTTAGCTGTGTAAATTGTTAATTCGTTAAAATTTTGTGTGCTCCTTAAAGAGTTTTAAAAACTACCAGGTATGAAATTTAGATTTGGAGTAACCACTGATGGAACTTGGCTCATATAGGTCCAAAATGATTCTTAATATATAAATTGTTTAATTTGATCAAATGCCATCAATATAAATATAAGACAAATTGATTATATCGTCACAAAAAAAATGCAAGTCTTCGAAGTTAAAGAGTAGACTATATGGTTTTGTGATAATAATTATCTCAGTTAAAATTAAGTTGCTGGAAAAGACTCGGCACTGGTTGTATTTGCGTAGCATATTGGCATTAGCTTCTTTCAAGGTGATCTTATAATCATTATCATATAATATAATGCTACGAAGTTAGGGGTTCATTGTTGAAAACAAGGAAGAAAATGCCCCCAAATCTATTTATATCTAAACACTATTTTATTAGTTCGTTTATGTACACAGATATATTTACAAGTTAAATATCCTTAAAAAGAACTGACTAAATTACTGTAAGCGAGCTTTATTCTGAAAATCGGACGTATGATCAGTTAACAATCTGATTGTTGTGTGCATCGTTTATAGGTAAAATTGAGTAGACACCCGCAGAATGGGTGAAACAAGGGTGCATAATATTTTAATAAAAATAATGCATAGTTTGTCCGGAACTTGTTTCAACTCTGATATTCTACTGGCTGCATGTTAATTCCTACTAATGTCATTTACATTATTAGAAAAGTATGAATATATCAACAATCAATAGAGCTTCACTTCCGCGTGGCAGTTTTGTGTTCTACATGTATGTACATGAGAATGTTAAGTGGACACATTCTGGATTTTTCTGCGAATACTGAAACAAAATTATGCATTATGGAATATTTCATATATATGCAGCTATTTTTCTTAAGCGAGCAAATCCTAACTAAGTGAAACTTATTTCGTTGTTATTATACTTCTATTTAAGAAGCTTAAGCAAAACAAATTCAAGAATCTAATGACATTTTTAATATTTCGATACAAACTAGATACATACACAACTGGATTCGATAGTTACTAATGAGTCGTAGAGGCACAAGCTTATCTTAAGAATCCATATTTCACATCATCAATAACATTTCCCGGTTTTTTAATTCTGTGTTACTAGATGTGATGATTTCTCGCCGTTCATTAATTTCTTCTATATTAGACATGTTATTCTCCTCTTATCTGTTTGAGTGTCATGCACCGCAATCGTATTGTTCGCCAACTGTCGTGAACTGTTTGGACGAGACCATAAATTCGTAACGCGCTGGGTTTCTAATGTATCTCCTCGCGAGTCTGTCGGAGGTTCCACTTGTAACTACAAATTTTCGTTCAAATAATCATAAATAACCTGTATAATTAGCAATCTTTCTTTAACACATCGAGTCCCAAGGTTTATTTGTTACAACATTTAAAAAAAATTATATTTTATTTATGATAGATAAAAAACAATATTATTAATGATCGTAACCACGTACAAAAAACTTCCAACACAAATATTTCGCAAACTTTTAAGTGCTCAGTACACCGTCCTTGATGTGACAGATGACAGATGCGCTGGGGCACATATTTCGATGAAAACAAAAGCAGCACGTTTTAAAAACCCTTAGCCAAAACGGTTCAAATCGTGCAGTTTTCTTATAATTGTTTTGTTCCGTTTTTGTTTTCTACAGAATTTGAGTAGACAAAGTAAAAGCGAACTAAACCAATATCTATTTTCATTAAGGGGGCTTCCTTCATGTAAAACAATTCGTTAACAACATTGGGTTACTTCTTAAAGTCAGATGGTTTTGTTTTTAGTCCTAAATTTCAAAGTTTACGCTCAGTGAAGTGAACTTAGTATTTATTTACTAACATATCTTCGCTTACAAACGGACCCTGAGTAGGCGAAGTAAAATTGTCTATGTTTTTGCGTTTATTTTATGAAAATATAATTCCTCGGCTGCTATTGCATTTATAGTTTTTATAGCTTGTACCAACTGACAATTTGATATATTTTTTCTAATCATTTTTATTGTTACTAGCCCTAACTGTCATACAGTTTTATTCTTTTATTTCTAATAATTAGTTAAACACTTTTATTGCTCAAACTAGACTCGCCAAATGCTCAGTCCGATGGTTTAATTTTTCACAAAATTTACTACATATTCTTTGATTAACCTTTTTAGATAGCAAAAAATCGACAAGCATACCAAAACACCTAATCGTCATATCTGCCAAAAACAAACTTAGCGATATGCAAAATGGCTCATATTGTCAGTGTTTGTTCCAACAGCAACAAAAAAAGAATAAAAATCTAATATATGTAGTGCGTGAAATTTTAATCACATTATTAAAATGAAGTCTAGTATTCAGAACTACAAAATCAAACCACCATTAGGTGTAATTTAAAACTCAATGTTTGCAAGGGCTTTGAGATGTAATCTTCAAGTGTTGCATTAGCAAGAGCTGAACCCCCCCCCCTGCAACGTGCAGGTGAAGTCTGGTCTCTGGCTCCTCTGTGAATCTTTTTGCCTCTTCGTCGACCTTCGGGATGTGCATGTTTTCACTTTTGTAGAATCAGGTTGCATTCACAGCACACATCAGCACTTTATTATAAAATTTTTCAAAGTCAAAGTGTAGCGATTTGGCTTCATTCAATCTGATTTACCACTTTCCCACCCACTAATGTATTTTATTGCAAGATTCTTGTTTTTAGATTCTAAATAATCATTTCCGACGATTAGGAAACTGCTGAGCACATTTGAACTAGGTCCATCGGCGAGTGTTAATTTCAAAATCCGAACTGATGTTTTGGCATGAACTATATTTTCAAGACTAGTTTATGTGAAAAAATTTGAAAATTGAGAAGGTCAACTGGCACTTCTGGTAAAAAAATTGGCACTTGTTTATGATTTTGCTCCGATGGTATTGCCTCTAGATTTTCCCGAAGGGTAGAACATTTACTTTTAAAGCATACTGTTCGTATCCTCTTACTATATCCATTAAACAGAGTGAACGTCAACATCAACCTTTAACTCTATAATAAAACTACTTACGCTATGCAGTATCAGGGCCAATATGCAACAAATCTGTATGCTATTTTTGTTTACGATAATGTCAAGTGATGGCTTTGTTCAGATTTTTAAACAATAAGTTCTGTCTATTACGCTGGCTTCAAGAGGCGCAACTTTGTCATAGATTTATGATGAAATGCATGTAAAAATGATGCACGGCGACAGATTACAACACATTTGCTTGTGGCTACGTTTGTTGCACCCCAATAAGTGCAATCTAAACATCATAATTTTGTATTATTTCTTATCTTCACTTTATGAATGCCCTCCTTATAGAATTATCCTAACCTACAGCCTGGAACTACAACAGCATCAGCAGGCTACCCAGGAGGCCCTCCGCCCAGCAAAAACATGCCACCTCCAGCCGCAAATGTACCAAGGCGGCATCCTGACTTCGCCAAGGAACAACAATCTTACCCACAATATGGGCAGCAACGACCACAAATGTATGGTAAGTATCTACCAAGTGCTCACTCCTTCCCCACCACAATCAAATGAATCCAAGTTTTGATCTTAAAACAACTGAATTGTCATGATTTTGTTGAAGGTGGATGGCCAAACAACAATCAGTATGGTGGTCAATATCGTGGGCCCGGAGCTCCTCCTCCACAGGCAAACCAACAGTGGAACCAAGGTGCTAGACCCAGTGGTCAATGGGAAAGATATCCGGGCGGTACTCAAGGCTACCAGCCCCCCCAGAGCGGACAGCAACAGTGGTCTCCTATGCCAACTCCTGGTGTGGGACAGAATCCTCCTCTGCGACCTCCCATGGGACCGCGTCCGGGAAAACCGTTCAACATGTTACCACCAACTAGCAGCAAAACTTCTCAGCCGCCACCTCCTCAAACTGGATCATACCCGCAAGGGCAGCTGCCAAAGAGAGAAATCACCTTCCCTCCTGATAGCGTAGAAGCAACTCTACCTGTTTTGTACCGCAGGAAGCGCATGTGCCGAGCAGACTTAGGTCAAGTTGATGCTTGGAGGATAATAATGAGTTTGCGATCTGGATTATTAGCCGAAAGTTGTTATGCTCTGGATGTACTCAACGTTTTATTATTTGACGATACTTCTGTAGCATATTTTGGATTAAACCAATGGCCAGGCCTACTAGACCTTTTATTAGAGCACTTCTTGAAAAGTTTAGCTGATATGTTTGATGAACCATTTTCGGACGATAAAGACGAATCCGAAGTTGATTTGGGCGGTGTAACATCTCCTGTGGATCCGGAATCGAAATCTGTTTTGCTTTCTAAAACGACGAACTTCTCGCTCGTGTCTAGGAAAGGAATTCCTGTTAAATTTTCCGAGAGAAACGATGACATATTCGTGAAAGATCACATGAAAGAATGGGATACAAGAGGAGACGCTGCTGGTATTAATGTGATGGATGAAATCGTGATGGATCCGTGGTATATTCAAGCAAATTATATTTTACCTACGTTTCAAGCGGAATTTGGCCGAATCCCTTTCAACATGAGGCTGAAGGATAAAGAAAAAAACCCACCTCTGAAAGAGCCGGAGCCCCACAGGACGCCGCCACCTGAAGAGGTGCGGTCTGCTAACGCTAAATGCAGTGACAAAAAACGTAGGACAAAAACTTTAAGTGATGTGATATCTCGAATTTCAAAGGATTCAATGGAAGGTAATGATGTGCTCGCCTTAGAGATCAAAAAGAAAGTGAAGACTGAAACAAGTGAAAAACTGAACTGTGAAGAACAGACCAGTGTAGATCTGAATAATAGTGTAAATGGTGAATGTAGTGCGAGTAGTAGTATCCGAGATCCCGCAAAAACATTGAAAAGGCGGCGCATGTCGGATTACGAGGACGAGGCTTATACTCGGGACGAGGCGAGTTTAGTTCTGCTGACCGAGTCGCATAACTGCATCGGAAAGCGTTGTGTGTGCATATCTAATATTTTGCGCAGTCTGACCTTCATACCGGGCAACGAGGCCGAGTTCGCTAAGAGCTCTTCGTTTTTGGGACTTGTAGGAAAATTACTTCTGTTACATCATGATCATCCATTACGAATGCAGAAAACTCACAATTATGATCGTGAGGTATGTGATGTATGTATTGAATTTTTTTATTTCTCATATTCCTGTATGTATGCGTAAAACATCTAACTTGCCATATTGCTGCGATTTTGTAACATTGTCATTTAATTATTCAATTGGGCTTTGATATGCTTTAGCTTTTTGTTGTTCGAGTTTTATTTTATTTACTGGTTATATTTTATGAAGTACGAGGACTAAAAGCAGTGTGTTAGCTGAAGTAGATCAAAAAGTAAATGTAGGTAAAAGTGCAGGAAATCAATAATAAGCAACAACTGCATTGAAATATTCGGTAGACATTTCTTTCACATAAGTTAAATGTTCGTTTACCAAATTCAGATATTTAGGGTATCATTACTTGTATCTATTTCGCGTTACTGTATTTAAGCCTAAAAGAATGGTCATATTTACAATTTGAAATGACGTAAATAGATAATTTTTGTAGAAATTTTTAAGGTAAATTACAAAATTAATATTGGGAATAAATATGATTTGAAGAAAATTTAAATTAATTAAAAGTTTACAATTGTCAATAGCTTGCTGAGTACAGACAATGAATTACCAACCAATAGAAAGTTAAAGAAACCAAATTATGGTATACAAAAAGGAAAAGCTGTTTTTTATACAAGTATTTTATTTTAATCTACTTTATATAAACTTAGATTTGTTCTCTTAATATGGGTTTCACTCTTGAATCTTTTTGTTTAAATTTTTTACCGTCTTTAAATATACAAAGAATGGTTGCTTTTAAAATTTCTACTACTAACGATAAACTGTGGATTGTTCTGTGAAGATAATGCTGAATCTTAGTTGATTTATCTGAGTGATGTTTACATTTTCGACAATATTTCCGTTTTGTTTAGCTAAGACATTGGCACCAAATTCCTTTATTATATAGTTCTTTGTCAAATGCACAACACTGTTGAGTGACGTCAAATTTGGCAGCAACATTGTTATTAGCTCCAACACTTAATTTGTTTCCAAATTTTCGTAATAGTAAAATTAATAAATTGAGTATTGCTGTCAGTTGTTTAGTTTTCCGGTCTCTTATACATGCAGCAATAGTTTCTTTAACTATACCTTCTATATTTTAGTCATAACAATTTCCTTCTTTTTGAAACTTATTTTACATGAAGGAACGTTACCTGTCATTTTTTTGGCACAGCCACCTATTCAGTTATAAAGAATGAATTGGTGTTACCAACATAAAATAGTTAAAAGACATAAACCCCATTAAAGTTCACTAATCAAAAACAATTTAAGAATTGTATGCCATACTTTGTAACTGAGAGAATAGGTAATATTCCACTCTACAAAGTTTTAAAATAACTATGGAATCTCCGATAATATTTCAATGATCGTTCATAGCTATGAAAGTGTTAGGAAAGATTAATTTATCCCTGAAACAATACCATTAACTGAGAAAAACAAATCAATAATGGAAGACTTACTTAATAAGCCCTCTAAGTTTTTCTGCTTCTTAATTTGAATTACATGTTAATTTTCATAAGGGAAATTATATATTTATTAGATATAACAATTGCAAGATGAACCCGTCAGCTTGTCATTAAACGATTGATTTTTTAATTTAAACGTAAGGAGTCTAGGGAAGTAAAATGAGACTGTTGTTCGAAGCAGTCGGTTATTCAATTTATTTGGAACTCAGAAGTAAACGATCAACTATTTCTTTTTCTATTTTTGACGCCGGCTGGCAATTTCTGAATGTGGTCGAATGAAGCCTGTCCGTCAGATGAGAAAATTTAACAGTGTGTTGCTCTTTTGTTTCAGGAGGATGCGGATTCGTGCAGCAGCTTACAGGGTGAAAATGAATGGTGGTGGGATTTCTTACTGCAAATCCGTGAGAACATGCTCGTGTCAATAGCAAACATCGCTGGTCAAATAGATTTAGATCAATACCCGGAGCAAGTAGCGAGACCTTTACTGGACGGCTTACTTCATTGGGCCATTTGCCCTTCAGCGCAAGGTCAAGATCCTTTCCCTTCAGCAGGACCTTCTTCGTTGTTATCACCGCAACGCTTAGCTCTAGAGGCCCTTTGTAAATTATGTGTAACTAATAACAATGTGGACCTTGTAATAGCCACGCCACCGTATTCTAGGCTAGAAAGGTTATGTGCAGTGCTCACGAAACACCTGTGCAGGTCAGAAGATCAAGTTCTTAGGGAGTTCTCCATAAATCTGTTGCATTACATGGCAGCTGCGGATTCTGCTATGGCTCGTATCGTTGCCACGCAACAACCGTGCGTGTCATTGTTAGTTGCATTTATCGAGCAGGCGGAACAAAGTGCTCTTGGAGTGGCTAACCAACATGGTATAGGTGCTTTGCGCGACAACCCCGACTCTATGGGTACAAGTTTGGACATGCTAAGGAGAGCAGCTTCTACTCTGGTGTTTTTAGCCGAGCATCCCGACAACAGGGCTCTACTTGTACAACAAGAGTCTCGCTTACTTGCCCTCGTGATGAGTCAAATATTAGATCAACAGGTGGCGCTATTGTTATCCAAAGTACTGTACAAGATATCCCACAGCTAATCATCCCCTTGTAGATATTTTGCGGCCTTGGACTGGTGTACAGACAGACTATTATGTATAGCGTGATTATTTCTTTACTTTTACCATGATTAAATAATTGATTAATTGAGACATGGAGTGTGTGACTGCGGTGGGCGTGGTGCGGTGCTTCTTTAGTGACTTTTGCTGCAGGACTACCGGACTGGATGGATTAGCGAAGAAATACGTTCTTCGCCATATAAAAAGAAAATCCAAGAAATTTAGTGTAATCCATGTACCATTTTGTAAATTAAGCAAACATACGTCTTTCTGGAAAATGTTAAACAATTCATGTTACTTATGTATTTATTATTTGAATTTAAATAGAGTACAGTAGTACTGTAGCTCTTGAGTTGCCTGGTCTGGTGGTTAATTCCCTTTTCTTTCCTGAGCACCTCAGTTCTCTCTTTTTCATGTTTGGTATTACTGTGAGAATGCTTTATATATGTCACATAATTATTATAATTAAATAAATGTACAAAGGAAGTATCGAAAGTGGTGTTTTTATACAAGTTTTAATTTTCTATGTACGATTAGAATGTTTTATACACCCCAATTTTAGCTGTTACATAACTTTCAAGTTTTTTGATGAAGAGGCGAAAAAATAAAAAGCCAATAAAATGCAATTGTGGACTCCTTACGAGCAAAAAATGTAGAATGCAGTCGTGCTCTAGAACTCCAGTGTAGTTTAAAATATGTGGTGATATTTTTCTGGCTGTAGGTATAACCCATCTTATGTATGATTGCATAATGTAAGTTAAGTACATAAAAATGCTAAATATATTCAGATCTTTTACTTAATGTCTCATCATACATGCATACATACCCAATTCTCAATTCTATTTTGCAATTTAATGTTTTTTATTAGTAAATAGACTCTGTAAATTAATAAAAAGAAAAAGAGGAAAAGAAACCCGATTTCGAAATATTTAAAAATAATTCAGTTGTTAAACATAATTTTGCAATAAAGATTTAATCTTAAATAAAACAGTGTCATCTTAATATACATTCTGTATTATATTTTGTGTTTTTTTATTTAAGTAAAACCGTTGAAGTAAACTTTTATTTGATTTTTATTTCGACTTGTATACTTTCAAGCCAAGAAAATGAGATAAAAGTCGTTTTCGCAATTCAACTAACTAGTAGGATGCAAATTTAATACGTAATGCAAACATTTTTAGTAAATATTTTGTATTTTTGTTTCATTTATGAGTTGTACATATATATTAGTATTTTTTTATTAATATGATGAATAAATGTTATGAGATGAAATCACTTGTTATCAATGCTTTTTGCCACTTGGACTTGAAGAGCTGTGAACAATAAGCTTTGCTCACTAATAAAGCTACAGCCGATTAAATCAAATGTATTTGATTCGACTTTAATTGAATCGGATCAGTCCTGAGCTGGGTTGTGTTTGCACTGTATCTATACGTTTATAAAGGATTAAAACGGTGATGCATTGGATTACAACGAACTGCCGAAAGACACAGATGTATTATGTGAAAATAGTTTGTTTAAAAAGAAGCAATCGAACGATTTTGGATAAATGGGTTAACTTGTGTGCTGGAACTTTATAACTGGTAAAGTGAAAAAAAATGGTTATCTCTCCTAGATAAATTGAATTTCAATTAAATGAAACTTTAAATTTAATATTTATCATCTGCTAATCGACTGAAATTAAATGGGTATTTGATGCAGAATCAAAATTATTGACTGAATATTAGAAATGAAGTGGTAAAAATCGCAACTGATAAAAATCTGGTCTACTCAATATAAAACATTCAAAACGCCAACGGACTTTAAAATTAATATTGTTATTATTAAATCCTGTAATTTTTCGCATTATTGAATACCAGTAACTGCTGGCAGCACCACTTGCTTTTTAGAATTGAATCAACTTTTCTTTGGCCATCCTTTCTACTATCCGTAAATAGTATATCTCAGTTTGATCCGTCATCAAAGATACTTGCAAGCATGCCTCCCTTTTTACATTTATATCAATGCTACAACAAAAATTCTTAAATCATGATCATCTACGTCCGATATTGATTATAAATCCAGCTGAAAAATGAATTAAACTATTTAAGCTATATTTCTAGGCCACATTACTGTATGTCATTATCCGTTACATAGTGAGAAAAAGTCTGGTAAAGAGCACCAAGGGGTTTTTAAGTGTAAACATTCATCAATCTAATCTACAATATTGTCCATTTAAATCATTAATTTAGGCAGTACACGTAGTTGGAGCTAATAAAATTTTGTATTATTGGGAGTACAAATTAGTTCGGTCTGTTTTTATGTTGTCGAAAATAACTTTATTTCAAATCAAATGGAAGAAGAGTTTAATCAGAGTAGTATTCATCGCCAATTACGACTTTTTCTCTTCCTTTATAAAAAAAACAGCGATTGACTAATCATCGATCAGCCCCAATTCTGTCAGTATTTTATTGAAAAACCAGACCACGCCTTATTTAAAAAAAAATCACCTATTCAATACCAATAACTTTGGCTTTTAGGCTAAGCAGTCAAAAGCTGAGACAATTTCACTAGTAAAACGTCGACCATTTTTGAAAATAATCACATTGCTTAAGAACTTTTATTGATACGTCTAAAGCGTTTGGTTGATGATTTAATAATTAAGAAAACTCGTATCTACAACTTCAACCCAGGGACTTCAGCACTCCAAAATCATATTTATATAATCGGATTCGGTTCGTTTTAGTTAACGGGGTAAAACCTGGTGTGTTACCAATCAATTATGGGGATCCTCAAAGGTCCACTTTAGGTTATCTATTATTACAATTTCCATCTAAAGATTCTTTACTTAATCTACCGTAAAAATGCTGCTTTATTTGTGGTACTGCTTTCTATGTACATTATTTACAATATTATTTATTTATATATACATTTACTTATATATGACATCTGTTCGACTAATGCTCTACTGACCTTTGGTCAGATACCCGAACTGAGTCTGCCTTGCTGCCTTCCCCGATCGATTTAAAAAGTTATGTTTACCTGACTTTTGACCAGTGTTCGTTGTTGACCGTTACGGTTCCTCAAGACCCTTGTGAAGACTTTCAGGAACGGGAATAGTAGCAACTTTTGCAATAGATCCACCCATAGGTGCTTCTTAAAGATCTATAAGTGTAACAACGAATGTCATTTTCTTGTCGATATTAACCGGATTTATTATAGTTAAATCCGTTGAATCATAAGGCTACATTTCGTTCCTAGAAGCGATGGCCAGCTTTGTTACACTGTCCTCATCTTAAGATTGATCGTCTAGATCAAGCCTAAGATACTTCCTGTGTGCCTGGCTGCTCCTGTCCATGGATGATATGCCGCAGAGAGTATTTGCCTTCATCGGTTCCATCTAACCCAAGGGCCTCCCACTCATAAGGAAAGATAAATGTAGATGGGTAATACATTGTTTTTGTGATACCTAGCGGCGATCTCGTTTCCATGTAGAGAATGATTAATTGTTTGTTTGATTCTTTTTTCCCTCTAGACTGAAATACCCCTCGGAAGTTAGACAAGGTCATCCTATGGAGTTGGACGGGCACGATCTAACCATAGTTGGCATATCTCCTGGATGTCATTAGCCTTCCGGTAATGATGATAGCTGCAAGCATCGTCTCTTGTGCAACCTACAATGAGCAAGAGGAAGCCATCCACTGTCTTTCATGGTCCCAAGGCTCGCTCCTTTGCGCTGAGGTTATAGCAACAGATCATAGCCTCCTTCCCAGTGAATTGCAGAAGTTCCTCCATCATTCGATTCACTCTACCAATCCAGGCGATCCGAACTACTACACAACATTGTAATACCAACGTGTTTGCACTCCTCTTCCACTCAGTCCTTGGTGATGAGGTAGAAGAGCTTGTGACCATGCGCCTCCTATTACAACACTCTTTTGTTCCTACTAATTTGTTGTTGTAACTCTTCTATATGATCCTATCGCCTAAGAAACTCTCCTGATAAATCTTTTCCCATTACCAGTCTTTAGAAATGTAATAGGCCAATGCGTAGTCTTTCAAGCAGTCCATACGTCTGTCTGTGTGTACCCCATAATTGATCCTCCGTCCGGTTTATGCAATAGATATAGATTCGTCATACTGGGTGTCCGCCGACGTTGTTGCCCTAATATCGAGCCCAATGTGTGCTGCGTACAAGCTTCGGTTTACTACTGGGAGGAATCACTAGATCCTCTATTAAAGCGATTCTCAATTCGGAGGGCGTGGTAACGGAGGAAGCAACTACAAGCTCATTGTTTCCGAATTTAAAGCTATAATTTCTAAAATTCAACACCACACCAGACTGCTCCATGAAGTCCGTTCCCAGAATGGCGTCGTCTAAAATTTGAGCGACTACCATGGTAATTTTGAATAGCTTCATACCTAAGAAAACATACTTTAGTCTTTCCATGCATCTTGATGCCCATAGCAGCAACGGTACGCATTCTTAAATCATACCGGTGCCTTCTATTCTATATCAGGCAGAATTTCTGAGACGTTGGTTCCTTGTTGGTAGCATTTTTAGTGACAAATCGCACACCTGACACCAATTGTTACTATTTCCAAGTGTTCTTTATTTAATCTAGCACAAAAATGCCGGATATTAATTTGATTTTTGTTTATATTAAACCTACAGTACTATTTAATTTTATTTATTTATTAAATATTTAATTTGCCCCTTATAAGTCTTGGCTACTATCAACAAGAAAATAGCATTCGATGTGGTAAAATGTCACTATTACCGATGTTTAGGGATTAAGATGGCTGAACTTAACGTACTTCAATAAGAGCTAGTTCGTGGAAATAATTCTGAGGGTCGTGCAGATCTTAACAGTTATCAACGAACGCGCTGAGCTAATATATAGCATTCCTATATAAGAAGAACCAACGAGGACAGGAAGGCAATTTAGTTCAGCTCTCTGTTCGAGGGGCTCAGTAGAGCATTAGTAGAATTGATGTAATAAATAAATAAATAAATAAATAAATGTAAATAGTT
Organism: Helochares maculicollis; assembly: GCA_033557835.1. Lineage (NCBI taxonomy): Eukaryota > Metazoa > Arthropoda > Insecta > Coleoptera > Hydrophilidae > Helochares > Helochares maculicollis. Next base: position 66,902 of record JAWQRO010000040.1, read on the forward strand.
AGATAAACATTTCTAAATAGCTCGTTGGTATTACAAATAAATAGATACGAAATAAATAAGCGGCATTTTTGTGCTAGATTAAATAAAGATCATGGAAATCGTAACATTGCCAGTAGTTCCTGTCTGCATTATCGTGGCATTCTTCCCCAAGATGTGCTGTATTCTTCCTTTTCGGTTTTTTAAGTAAATTAGCGCTCCGCGACCGTTTACCGATTTGCAGCCGTCCGTATGCCAGAATATACTTCCACTCGAGACCGTTAATCTACCTTCTATCCATATTTCCTCACCAAATGGTAATACCTCAAAGGTGTGTGTGGTTGACAGCGGCAGAAGATCTCAAAGAACCTCCATCGCCGCTGTGATTATGGTCCTGAAAGGATTTGTAATATTAGGTGTTGGAACGAATTCGTAGCGTTTAATGAGAGATTGCGTGGTTATTACAGTGTTCTGTTTTTACCTTCAGAAACAAATTGATAGTTAAATAGCTGATATTAGGTACTGTTTTTAGGACACATCTTATTTTTAATTGTTAATAACAACAAATGGCAGCTATTTAGTTATGTCGAAATTTATAGCAAATAAAGTGCTTTTGCGGGGAGTTTTATTACATTATTTTAATATGAACAAAAGTGCTTCTGCAGCAGTCATCGGATTGTAGTAGAAGTTTACGGTGAACATGCTTTAGCTGATCAAATGTGTCGGAAATGGTTTGCGCGTTTTAAAAGTGGTGATTTTGATTTAGACGACAAGGAACGACCTAGACAGCCAAAAAAATTTTAAGATAAAGAATTGGAGGATTTACTCGAAGAAAATGCATGTCAAACACTTCAAGAGTTGTCTTTGGAGGTTGATTTATCCATGGTAGGCCTTAAAGCTTTGGGAATGATCCAAAAGAAAGGAAATTGGGTCCCATATGAATTAAAACCGAGAGACATTGAAAGACGTTTTATGACCTGTGAATTACTGCTTGCACGGTACAAAAGAAAAAGTTTTCTACATCGTATCACTGGCGATGAAAAATGGATATATTACGACAATCCGAAACGCAGAAGATCCTGGGTTAAGCCCGGACAACCATTATCAGCAGTGGCAAAACGCAATATTCATGGATCTAAGTTCCTCTTTTGTATTTGGTGGGATCAACAAGGTGTGGTTTATTATGAATTGTTAAAACCCAATGAAATCATCACTGGGAACCGCTACCGGTTACAATTGATGCATTTGAGTCGTGCATTGAAGGAAAA
>JAWQRO010000404.1:0-39753 GCA_033557835.1 Helochares maculicollis
ATATATATATATATATATATACATTAAACAAAAATAATTTTTTACTTGATCATACCTAGAAAAAAATGAAAGTAGACTACCCTATAACATACCAATGACTCATTAAGTATAATAAAGTTTTTTGAAAAAAGTACACCAAAAGATCATTTGATCATCTAATTAGATCAGCCATTGGAGTTGAAAATAAATACTATTTTAATTTAGAAACAACAGATGCAACTAGAAAAAAAAAACAGAAAATACAAATGATAGGATTTAAATATGGAGGCAAATAAATTTGTAGTTACAAAATATTGGGATCAATAATAAATTGAATTAGGTTGACTTCATGAATACCCTGAAAAAGAAGTGGAATCCTGACGTGATATTTTCTAACAGTTAAGTTTAAAATTTGAATTATAAATTTGGAACAAATATTTTGTCATATTCTTTCAAAGTTTCAACAATATCAATTCTCTCTTACAAATTAGAATTTTATTCATTCATTTATATTTATATCAACATAAAAAAGCTAATATCAGAATTTAGCTGCACTGGCTTCATAAATGTAAACATGGTTATGTAATTGAATTACCTTTTTAAATACCTAAAATGTCAACTTAGCCAGGTATAAGTTTTAAAATATTTATAAAACTGTTAAAATGTTTACTAATATTTTATATTATTATTAAATTTCAAATAAAAATTACCTACACTTTTTTTGATACTGGAAATCATTATTAACTTTAAAACTTACTCTTCTATTTCTCGGATTAATCTTTGAGTGTGAATGCATGGCTGTGCCAAAACAACCCGATCTCGTAAAACTTTCAGTTCTGCAATTAAACCAAGTTACTACATATATTTTATTAAAATAAACAACTTTTCAAACAAAAATTTCTATACAAAGTCAGTTTGAAACTTTAAAAACTTTTTATGTTAAGTACCACTTCTGGTTTTCAAAATTAGCCTAAAAGTTGACACATAACTTAAATTTCTAATTGTACATGCTAGATTTTATCTGATTTGTTATGTTGAAATAGGTCCAAATGGGTTTAAAACTAAGAAACTGAAATGAAAAGTTGAGGAAGAATTCAGGTGTATACAAAATCATATCTACCGCCTCAATTTTTGTGAATTTGAATTTTCACATTGGCATAAACCTATTGTTTTGAACTGAAACAAGTGAATTTCTTTAAAATAGTTAAATATAAGTTATAATTTCAACTGTTTGAGTGCCATGTTAATGTTGCATTTAAATGTGGAATTTCATAAATTCCTTGCCCATGTCAGGACCCCATAGAAAACATTTATAATACATATTTAAAAGAGCAAAGTAATTAAGTACTCGTTGAAGTTCAAGGACTGCATTTTGATGGACTGATGTCTTGTGTCATACTACTTTGGAGAGTTGCATCTGCAGCACAAGAAATATTTAGTTTGCAAATAAGGATAATTAAGCTATTATACCACTTACGCTCAAGCCACGACTGCAGAAATTACTTCAGAAAGGAAAAGATACTTACCTTGTATAAAAGATAAGAGTGCTATTTTTCAAGCTAATACCTCAAACAAAGCCCTCAACTGATCTATTTTTAAAATTAAACTAGGCGCTAGTAATAGCATATTAAAGGTAGAAATAAAAACCGCGAAGGTTAATCTAAAATAATGAATTTCCATTTGATTTTATGGTTGAAAAATTGTTTTTGTTTCTCAAGAGATATGAAAGAGAAATTATGCTACAGCACTTTCATAACACACTATAACTTAGGTAAATATTAAAAACTTGGTGTATTCGTTTATAAGAGTGCCTCAAACTTTACAAATGCAAACATATAAATACAGATAAATTAAGCAAGAAATTGTACAAAAGAATTATTGAAATTTAGCATCAGCAATTATATAGTTCGAAAATAAAGTGTGTCAAGCGAACACTAAAAGAAGTATATACATAAAATACAAGATAAATAATAATGCTTAAATTGATGCTGCAGAAATTAGATTTGTAATTTTAGTAATGGTTATATTTATATTGTCTTCCTTTAAAATATTAAATTAAAATAAACACGTAAAGAAAACATCAATTAATTCATTGTAATATTTATTAAAGATGTAGTGTGGTATTGCTCAAAAACGTCTCACCTATGATTTTGTTGTTCTATTTTTGGTATCTTGCCTAACTTAAGAGTTGAGGTGGGCTGTGTCTAAGGTGGCAGTAAAACCAGCATCTTTTTTGTCTGTTACAATTTGCACCAATAAAAAAGTACAATAACAGGAAAGGGCTTCAAAGTATGAGCTCAATTGATAAATCGCAAACCATCAAAACATATTTTAAAAATTTATAGTCACAACGAAATTGTAATTAGGTTGTATTGGAAATATAACATGTTGAGCAACTTTTACATTTGGGCATTTGCTTAAATTACAGCATTTCAAGTTGATCTTGAATTAATTGTGTTTGTAATTACGTTAATTGCAAATCAAATGTTCTCCAGAACCCCAATTGAAACATTTTCTTTTCGGTTGACAAGACGTTAATTATTTTTAGATTTTCATAGGAGGGATAAGGCTTGCTATAATATTCTTTGTTTTTCTAAACATTGGCAAACTGATTTCAATTGAACCAATATCCCAATTAAGAGAGTATTTTTTATACTTGTAAAACATTTGCCATCATTTTATGCGGCACATATATCCTCTGCCTCTTGCAAAAGTTGAATTCCCCACTGAAAATCTTATGCTTCATTAAAAATACCATACAATCATAGATACTTTATTTGAATCTGAATCACTACTTTTAAGTTGTCATTGAATTTAAACTGGTAGCCTCTAATCGTCAATTTTCCACTGTGTTTTTTAATTTTTTCGTCAAGATTCGTGGATTAAATACTGTTACCAGCATTATTTTGCATATGAAAATTTGTCGACTTAATTCAAAAGCAGCAAGCAAGTATACAAAAAAAGCTAATTGCATTAAACCCTTTATTGGGATACCAAAAATTAAATTTAATTGTCAATGGGAACGAATTTCAGACAATCTCCATAAAAGCATATAATTAAGAATCAATTCTGATTGAATTCATCAAACACAGAGTGGAAGGATCTGTTATAATAAAATCTTTAAACTTTTTACGTTTTAAAACAGAAACACTTCCCTGCACAAATTTATCAAACCCAAAAATCAACCAACAATATTATCAAATAAACAGTAAAAATCTAATCAATTAAGTGCTCCACGTTATGTAGCATTTATGTCAAAAAGGGTTCGAATTTACCTTGTCTTAATTAACTAACATCAGCAAGAGTTAATTAGGCTTGATATATATATAAGGTTGATAAATGTAATAAGTATAATTACAATACTAAGAAATTAAATATTTATATAAATAGATAGTTAAATTGTTTTCATACTCCATCATTGTCCTCCTTTGGTTAACAAGTTAACAGTCATTAGTGATAGCAAACTGATCAATAATTACAATATTGGGTAGTTATTTAGTCAATCCAATTAGTCATTGGATGTTGAATGATTGTGAAATAATTGGAAGTGTAAAACTAAATTAAATTAGTAGGTAATTATTGTTCAGATTTTATACCTGAAGTAACTAGAGTATTCTGTTGTAGGCCATTCTAATTTTTATTAAGGTTTAAATAGCCATTGATTTTTTAGCTGAAACCCACTTATATACATTCTCTTTCTAATATATATTTTTATATAGTTTTTGTTCTATTCATATTTATAGATGTTAATTAATTAGCATTCATTTAATTTCATGTAAAAGAATTTCACCACACATATACTCCATTTGTAGTCAGTCTATAAGTTGTTTAATTAATAATCACTGTAAATAAACCAAATTATCATTTTTATTAATGCACTTTCAAGGTAGTTTTTTAATTCTATTAGTGTAGAAAGATCAACTTTGATGTAAAAAAACTAGAAAGTTCTCTTTGGACTTCAACTCAGGATAATTTATAGTTTAGCATTATCATGGTAAAATATTACTTTTTTCACAAATATCCGGTTGATTTTTAATTAAATCTGTTAAATCCATGGATGCCTCTTGCAGTACCTACTTTTCAAGCTTGGATCTTCTGTAAGATACTAAGTTCCATATGCTGAATCACCATTTTAACACTATAATTTATTATTAATTGTGGTTCTGACTCTACAATACTCATCAATGTGTTCTCGATCAACACATTTTTTAAAGCAATTTCTGGGCAGTCCTTATGCCAACAATATGTTCACAAGGTACACTGTTAATATTAACTAATCTGGCACTTTCAAGGAATAATAAAAAAAACTTTATTTTGTATTAATTATCGATAGTCATTTTGTAAAGATACTTATTTACAGCCACTAGTCATGACTGCCTTAATGTGTAATACAAAATAGGTTTCAAATAGTTTAAAATTGTTTTGTTCTATGCATTACATCACAGTGAATCACATAAGAGCTATGAATGTATACAAACTTATGGACTGACCAAATAAATGGTGAAAGTATATAGAAAATAAATGCTCAAGATGAGCCTCTGATAGAACAAAGATTTTGCAAAACGTTAACTCTAAAACGTTGTGACAGCAAAATTAAATAATGTGAAATAAAGAAATTGATGTAATGAAATAAATCTGATGATATTTAATCGGTATCCAATTTCAATATTATTATGGGTAACGATTAAATAAGAATAAACATGATAATCCATTAAAACCTCCGAAATATCAAAATCCTCTTCAAACTTCTTATATATATGCAAGAATCTAAAAACTGCTTGGAAACAAAAAAAAATCAATTTTTTACACCTTACCTTTTTTCTTCCGTTTTTCAGCCCAAGGGGCGAACCAGTACATCCTGCAATCGCAAGCCCATGGGTTACCAGAAATGTTCAAGGTATTGAGGTTAGTTAGGTTGGCTATCGTTAAGGGTAGGTACGTCAGGGCGTTATCACTTATATCTAATGTATTTAAAAGAGGTGTATCTGCAAAAACATAGAGCTCTATCTCTTTCAAGAGTTCGTTGCCTCTGATGTTCAACGTTTCCATCTGTGGGAGACCGAGCAGCTCAGTGTTGTGTATCTTTTCGATACGGGTATTGTCTAAGGTTAAATGCTTAACGCGTTGGCTAAAGTGGAACATGCCGTAAGTTAACTGTTTCAACTTGTTGCCGCTCAAGTTTAAATTCGTCAAGTTAGACAAACCTCGGAAAGTACTAGTGGCTATATTCGTTATGGGATTATCAGCTAAGTTTAAGTATCTCAAATTGTTCAGCGAATCAAAAAGCCCTTTAGACACAGAAGTGAGAGAATTATTAGAGAGATCCAATTCCTTCAGATCCACCAAATCTGCCAATGAATTAGAAGTAAGCTTAGCTATCTTGTTGTTGTTCAGCAATAACATTTCTATATGTCTATTGAACCTGAAGAAGTGATCTAATATAGTAACTATCAAATTATGAGACAAGTCTAAAACTATAAGATCTTGAATGGGGGCAAATACTTGAAAAGGGATCGCTTTGAGTAAATTATGCGACAAACAGAGTTTTTCTACGGCAAGTTTATCAGAGAATACGTTTCTTGGAAGATCATCGATTTTATTATGAGATAAATTCATCACGTTCAGTGTCACGTATTCTTTGAACGTGTGATTTTTCAAGTCTGTTATCTCGTTGTAGCTCAAGTCCAGGGTTTCCAAGCTCCGGGGATTTTTTATGGCCGAATTGATGTCTTTTATGTGGCTATGCCACCAAATTAGGTGCTGGACGTTCTCGAAATCAATCGGCCCCCCCGTTACATTGTAAAGGATCAGTCTATTGATATTTGAAGGGAAATGCACATCTTGCGCCTCTTTGTTGGTGCAGTCCATCGAATTGGAGTCGATACTGCAGCCCAGGGGCGCTTGGAGTGGATGAAGTCCTTCTCCATGTCTCGTGCGGTAACCTCGTGCAGATATGCAAAGGGCTGCGAAACACAGGAGGTGTTTGTAGGGAGTGCCGGTCAAAACCGGTCGGTTCGGTTTCATCTTCCTACTTTCATCGTACTTCTGAAGCTTGGTTTATTAAAAATCTAAAACAAATTTTGTTATGCTTATGCTGTTGGTTTAGGACAAATTTAATAAAGCTAATGTAATTAAATCAGTAACAGACGTACTGGTAATTGTATAGCTGTATGATTGTTATCATTTATATACAAATATTTCAGTTTCAAAAATCATTTCCCAACTAAGAACAAACATTTCTAAATTATAAATAATATTTCATGTGCATTTTAGTTTATTTCTAAAAAGCTAACAAACATGGATAATTAGGGTCAACTGACAAAAATCTATCAAACATATTTTTATTTATTCAGAGCATTTTAATATTTGCATACAGTAATTAAGATTAATTACAATGATTTATTTATTTTCTCTAAGCTCTAATAGATTATTAGTGATGTATTAGTTTAAAAAAAGTTTAAGAACATGGATTGATTTCTTTTTAAAACAAAATAACTAGAATTACAATTTTTCCAAATGTCTGGATAAGATTACATGTTTTTGTGTTGTTAAAGTTCTTAAAAATTAAATTTTAGATAGGTAGCAAACATTGCTTTCAAAATAAAATGAAAGATTAGTTGATTTTCTGCAGAGACAACAGAACTTACTAATACATATAATTGAAAAGTAGATCCTTTTTATATGTCTCTACCAGTTAACTATATATATTTCAATGATTGCAGATTGATATTTTTAAATGGAAACCTGATATCTAATTAAATAATTATTCTAAAAATATCTTGCAATGTTACTACATAGATCTTAATTAAATGTCAGAATTTTTATTTAAGCCTGTTTAGAAATTCAATAAAACCATTAAGATTAATAATACACTTCCCAAGACCCATAGCTGCAATTGGTAACCGCAAAATCTAAGTCAAATTATGAAAAATATTTTTTAAGTTAAACACCCACATATTACATATAACTTTATAATAAAAAAATAAAATTCTTTTCGTTTTGGTACTGGATTTTTATTATCTTTTCATTGCTCTAATTGAGCATATATTATCCTACATAAATCTATTTAGGTCACGATATCAGTGTTTACAAATTAATAGAATTAGGATAATTTTCGCTACAAAATATCTTTTTGAAATTTTATATGTTAAATGTTAAAAATAAAACTGGCCAAATATACCCCAAGATTTCTTCAGAACTCAGTTAATACATTTTTCAAAACATAATTTATTTTTTCTATTGAAAAGTCTAGAAACTTATGGAGGCGCATCAATACCAATAGAATCATTAAATTGAATATTATTCTAAAACTATTAATAAAATATGAGGTTTAGTTTTCATTGTAATTATCATATGACTGTGTCGTAGATGGAAACTAAAAACGTTAATTCAATAGTTGTTTAGACAATAGATACAAATTAATACTAATAGGGAGATTTTCTTTCTATTCTTTATTTTCTATTACAACTGACAATCTAGCATATTATAAGAGATGGAGTCATAAGAAAAAAATCATTTCTTTAAAAAATTGGTACTATCATATATTTGAAAGAACGTAAGAGCAGCAGCTGCCTTACTGTCAGTAGCAATTTCAGACAAAACCTTAACTGTAGCACCCTTTATACATAAGCAGATGATTTTTTAAATGCTGACCATGCAAAAAGGCCCAAATACAAAGAGGTATTTATTTTAATGATGAAAAGCGGTAGCCAATAAGTTAATTCAGTACAGAATATTAAGAGCTCGTGGAGTTTTTTATTCTGTACATTATACTCTACGTTTGGTTAATATAAACAAACTTCTACAGTCATAAAATTTGGGTAAATTTAAAACTTCTTATAGGTTACTAATGATGAATTGGCACACAATTTGCCAAAAATAACAAAAGAAATTGATGGCACTTTAAGCATAACAACAAATAATTTAAACAATTAAACTATAGAAGTAAACATCGGAGAATTGCTAGGATTGTTGAAGAACAAGAATTGAAAAGAATGTGTGGAAAGTTGATTAAAGACAGCCAACAAAAAGAATAGTAAAAAAGAACAACTATATAGTCCATCCGTTGCAAAAAGATGAGCATATATATGGTTTAAGCACAGAACTGAGAGACTAGAAGTGAAGTTGGATGGATATAAAGCATAACATTAAGGGAGAAAAACAGAAATAGCAATGATAGAAGCAATGGTTCTGTAGCACTAACATTAAATAGAAGAAAGGCAAGTTTAATGAAGAATGCAAGGAAGCTATAATGAAATAGTGAGAGTTTTTTAAAGAAAACGGAAAGGGATAAAAACAAATAAGTATGCTAAAAAGAGTTGGCTTATAGATAATAATTAAAAGCAATCGTCGATCATAATAAAAACAAGGGAATAAGAAAATTCTACCAAGAAAAATATGTCAGATAAGCAACAGAGAAGCAGACAAGATGGGCATGGTATTTTAAAGAATTACTAAGCGCACATAAAAATAGTTTATTGAATGTTAAGTCATTATATTTAATGATTATTATTAAGTACGCAAATTATAAAACACAAACATTCCTAGTAGAAGTACATGTAAACCTAACCAATATACAAACTTACATTCAGCAATCTAATGGAAGTCTAACATCAAGTTAGTAGTTCATTTCGTAAGATAGTTTGGAATAAATTTTTATTTTAATTCTATAAATAATCACTCATATTTAACATCTTTTTAATATAGTTCTAACAAAGTGTATCAAAATCAACCTAACTATTAAAAATCACGTTACCAAAGGACAATGTTCTAAAGTGAGTTTATGTGTTTTAATTTTTAAACAGTATTATTACTATTATAATAAATTGTCAGATACTATTTTGTACCTATAACAATTTATAAATTGAAATAAAATGATGATTAAAATTTTATTTCCTTTTTTACCAAATAGAGTTTCTTATTCATCGATTCTTTGCTTGACATTTCTCAATAATGAATCTGTATATGAACTGGTTACTATCTCTCCTGCATTAAGCAAGCAACATCTTAGTTGATATGTCTCATTGTTTAAAGTCTTTATTACAGCTAATTACATAAAAAATTTGCCTGTGGGGGGTATATTTCCAATCAGGCATTACAACAAATGCAGAAATTCTGTAATATCAATTCTAAGCCTGATTTGACTTTGGAAGTCAAAAATTACTAAATGTGAGGTTTTAAGATATCAATGTTAATACAATATTGTTTATTAGCAAAGAAATGAAAAAACAAAAAGATAAGGTGGTATTAATACAACGTAGGCTGATAAAGTTGTCGTTCAAGTTCACTTTTCCTAAACAATAATTAATTACCACCAAGGGAAATCGAATAATCGTTTTATCAATTTTGCATTACATTGCAGAAACGTACAATTTAGCTGCTAGAAAAGCTATGATGGTAAAAATGCACACGAGTCGCACTTACCTCCCATGCAACTCTTCTTTCAAAAGACCACAACAGGGAAAAATAAGAGCCACTAATTACTACTATTTATTCACACTAATTTATTTATTTTTACCGCACAATTGATATATTTATGATCAGGATAAACTTTAAAACTTGATTTACGTAGAAAACGTAGTTTAGATTGCTCGGAGAGCTCAGCTGGTCGCAAGGACGTGCAGACGGGACGGGCAGAATTGCAAAGTACCAGAAAGAGTGGGGAGAGAGGACACCAAGGTGAAGATAGGAATTCTAAATTATTCGCCCTGATAAATTCACTAACGCGATAATTTTAATACAAATAGATCCGACATCTGCCTTATCTTTTAGCTGAATTTTTAAACCCACACCAGTTGTATAATGGAAAAAATTATTGACATAACCTCAAAAATGTCTTACCTACGTCACCGTCATAGACGACGAATCCCGTGATTTTATGGTGGCAATTTTGAAGATTCCTTTTTATTTTTGAACGTCTGTAGAAATAATATAACGCAGAAAAGTATTTTAGTTTTGAATAAATATTAAGAGTAAGTAAAAATCAATAGAATTTTGTTTAATGGCGTTCCAATTTCCGCTTTCCTCCTGCTTCTAGAAATTGAGTGAAGTTGCGGAATTTGATTGTTCTGCTGGGAACGTTGGTTTGTGACTCTGTTCGCTGTTACACGTAAACCAATAGGATGTCTTTTAGCTGCTAGTTACACATTCTGATTGGTTTGGCGCCTCGGCTGCGTATTTTATCCATTTAAAATGGCATTATCAGGAAACTACTACACTTCAATGAGAAGCTCAAGGCATTGAGGAAAACTAAAAAACGGAAATTCTAATCGCTATAAAAATGATATCATCATGGAAAAATCTTCAAAGAATGTAGTGTTGAAACATTACTAAAATAAACAACAGCTTTTCAGTTTTATTCACATTACAGTACATGAATTCATTTTTAAAGCATATATTACACAAAATAGAATTTATAGAATACAACAAACGCAAACAATAAAGTTGCATTTTCAAAGGGACGCTATATATTTCGCTCTTTTAGTTCAAGAACTTTTCACATTTCATATTGTGCTTATAAATTGCAAACTTTCGCTATGGACTATTTTGCCTTAGTAACACAAAATACAGTATCAATCTGAGTTGCCTCGAATGGTCATATTACTACATCAATAAATCATCATCTTAGTCACCTCTATAATAGGACTAAATCTATTGCAATCAAGGATTCATGGTAATGATTTTTTATATATTTGTACATGTCTTAACACTGAACTTTTCCTGAGTGTGTTCTATTAATACTTAAAAATAGTGCATAACAGGTCTGATGATTATTATTTTTTCATAAGTATTACATATTTAAATTAAATAGTATTATAATCAGTAATATTTATTGTCAAGTAATTCGCGCATTCAATACAAGTCAGTGCGATCTAATGAAAGACATTAAAATGTTAAAAGGTCCTGATTGCAATATCTTCCTAGTTGAGCCTATAATAAAAAAGAACGAAAAAAATGTATAGTAAATTTTATTTATGTTATATATAAATTTATAATAATTTAAATAAAAAACATTTCTACCAAAGAATATTAATTAAATTGATTTTGAAAATATATGTAACATATAGCAATCATTGGAAAAACTAATTCTGATTAATCATATTATCAATGAATAATATCGAAAACAGCTTTAAACGGATCTAATATTTTTGAAACAACCCGAACGAAGCTAATGTTCAAGTACTTTTTGCCATACATATATGCATATGACATTGTTTAGCAAAAAAACTCAAATTCTTTTCAAATTTAATTTACACTTTTTACCAGTGCGTAGGAAATTTTTACTCTATTTTTAATTCCAAATTACGATTATGACTCAAATTGATTGTCATGATATCACTAATGATAAGTCGAGCGATTTTCCTAATTTGTAGATTAAAAATACTTAAAAGATGCTCAGATTTTAATTACCAATGGCAAAAATTCATCATGTGGAAAATTATAAAATGATTAATATATAAATTTTGGCCTTTAATAATTTTTTAAACATTAATATAATAATCGGCACATTAACACCCAAAACAATATATTTTACCCTTACATGGTAGACCTAAGAATTAATAAGTTATGTCAAAGCAATTTTATAATTTTAATTATATTATATTGTCTTTTTATTTGCGTTGTGTTATTTACAGACGTTTTTGATACATATACATGGTTCACATTAACAATTAACGTCGTAACGCTATTATTTTTTGTATATGGGAATCTTGAGTGGAGATAGTCCTGATTGTATACTTTTTGTTTCCAAGCTATCTCAATTTTTTGGCAAAAATTTAAAAAATAATTCGTTTTATTAAGCGTTACTTATTAGTATTATTAGTTTCTATTGTAACCTGACTCCCCCTGGATCAGTACGAGTTTCCCTGTTCCACAAGGAATATATATGGGATTTGAAGTTAACGGGAATAGGCAACGCCAATCTTGGGGAAATCTTCCTTTGCGAAATCGCATATATTTATATACATATTGTTTTGAAATTATTTTCCAGACAATAGTTAAATGTCCAAGCAAAGCTACAGTAAAAGATTGAGCTGTTGAAATGAAACACAGTGAAAGAAAAGAAATAACCTGGAAAATATATGGAATATTGCTTTAGTGATAAATTAATCAAACAATTTTTCTTTTGGACAGTTTTGGGATAGTTTAAATATTGAGAATGAATCCCAACCCTAAATAGGTGCAGATACGACATATTCCTATTCAAATAAAGTAGACCAATTTCACCACTTAAATAAGGATAAATCGAAGTCAGAAGCAAAGTAAAAACAAAGAGAAAAATAATATGCTTTTAAAAATAGATGCATTTGTATACGTTTTTTCCTTGCTCTTGCCTAACGAAAACAAGAAGAAGATCAGTTGGTTACTTTTCATTTTAGTGACTTTTAAACGTACAGTTTCATGTCAACGAAAGCAGCATTCTCACTCTTCATTATAGAGTCGTTCATTCGTCTATCCTTGTTGCTCATTTCTTGTCTTTGATATGGAAGTTCTGCTCAGGTTCTAACTTTATGTCATTTTTGAAGTTAATCTTGTTTTTATAATTTAACTTGTACATTAAAAATTGTAACCAGTGCTGTTAAAAATTATATGTAACTTAAAAAGTAAATATTTGTCAACCGGCTAAAAGATCATTAACCATTAAGATTAAATAAACAATCTATAATGACTTAAGTTGAGGTCTTTGAAAAAAAAAATTGAACGTCGATTCTCTTAATTCAGGTTAAGTCCTTAACAATATAACTTTCTTCCCTTATTATTTGAGCGATCTTGAAGTTATGCTGCTTAACAATGTCTGAAGATAGGAAAAAGATTTACCCGAAAAAAGCTACTGGCACAGTCCCGAAAGTAAAGTACCGAAACAACACATCACAGGTGAATCATGATTGTTCAAATCATAATGTTTCATCAAACAATTTGATACAATATGACGACGTAAGTACCTGCCTCAAATTTTATGCATACTGCTAAAAATAGCGTATCTAAATATATGTACCAGATTTCCACTCCGACTACTTAACCTATTTTTCTTTTTGCAGCGTACGGATTGTTATCAGTCCAAGTTGAAGTTCTGTGGAAATCCAGAGTTCTTAAAACGAAACTTTTTGCTTCCTCATTCCTTCATGATGGATAATGCAATGGAAGACCAGAGATTTGCTCCAAAACAAAATGGAATGCCATACACGAGTAAGGAATTTACTTATAATTAGCATGTGTAATGACTTATTATACAATTCACATTGATGTGCATGCTACGTAGAATGTTTTCAATGTCAATGTTAAGGGCTTGGGAACAATTACAATTATTTTTTATATTCAGTTTTAAAACTAAAATATATATTCATAAGAAAAAGTGATTGAATCGCTGAGTAGGCGATCACAGATTGATATTTAGCAATAAGCATCTAAATCGTACAATGCAGGTTCCTAAAATTGTTAAATTACACATCATTACGAATGGAGGTTGAATGAGATTTTATGTAATTGTTTTTGAGTATATTACATATATATAATTTTATAGAAACCACTACTGTAATAATAAATAAACTATCTGAGGGTGAGATTTCGCCTAATTTTCATATTTCTATGAACAATAAGTTATACTTAGCACTACCTATCTACACTTTGTCTTAAATTAAGAGAGTCATTTTATCGCTCATTTAATAACCCCTGAAGTTTTGAAAGTGGCTCAAAAATGAGTTTTGTGATGCAAAGTTGAGTTATTTTTTTAGTTGATTCATTAAAGATATTTAATTCAAATGACAAAGTTAATTTTTGGACAATATTAAGATTTTTAGATAAGATTCTGTGTGCTTATTTATGACTGTCAATAAATTTTGAATATAGATATTTCTTGCGAAAGTTTTTCTATTTTTTCTTCCAATTTGTTAATTGATGAATTTAAAGAATAAATAAATAGACATATGCTTAAGTCGCTTCGGACCTTCATAAAAAAAATAGTTATAGAACAGAAATATTGTATTATTGGGCATTATTCTACTTTTTATTTTCAAGGTTTTCATATGAAATGTATGTTTTATTAATAATGTAATTTCACAAAATGTACTTTCACTTCCAGATTAACTACAAGCAAATTATGAATTAGAATGTGCAACATTATTAATTGGCTATTACATAAATCCATACGAAATTCTTAATAAATAAAAAAAAATAATAACTTATCAATTTAACCTTAAAGTATGTGCGTACAAATTGTTAATTTTTTCAATTGTTCACAACAGAAACTATTTTATTTTTAAAAATGATATAAGTCTTCAATAGCATTATTATTGCTATTAGAGGAAAGTATGCTTTTAATGTATGTTATTGAAAATTTAATTATTTTCAAAAGATAATTGTACAGGAAAGTCTTGGTTCTTGGTTTGTTCAGATTTTTAAACTTCATAACATGATTCATGATTTCATAAAATATCTTAAAGTTGTAAGAAAAAGAAAAATCTCCTTTTGCTATAGAATAAACAGCTAGTAATCCAAATATTCTTTTAATTTAGGTACTTATGGATCAAATGGGCTTAATTCCACTCCCAGCACAAGTGAGTCATTATCCCGCCGAAACTCCACCAGTACTGCACCTAAAGCTGATAACGTTACTAAGTATCCAGACAAAAAACACATAGAAGATCGCTTGTTGAAAATTCGAGAGTATTTGAATGCAACAACATCACTAATATCAAATTTGAAGAATACTGATGAAGTAAGTTGTTTATTACATTTATTTAAAAATCATTAAGAGTCTAATATTTATGTATATATAGTCGACTGATGACCAAGAAAAGGAAAGCTTAATGCAAATGTATAAAGATTTAAAAGATAGCGAAATAAAATTGGTGACAATGTTGTCTGCTATTGAAATTCACGAAGCTGAAGAGACAAAGGTGAAATATTTGATTCAAATTGTTTTTTCATTGATTCATTTTATTTGTGAAGCAGTCAATAAATATAAATTGAAAGCAAATTTTTATTGGCAATGTCTAGTCTAATACTTACTAAAATTGTTCTGTGATTTATCATTAACTTTCTGTTATTTCACTAACAGCTCTTATTAATTTTCTTGTTAGTTAATGTTTTTTATATATGTTTATAGAATTGAATTAAAAAAAAACCAATATATTTTGATTGTCCTATAGGCATTAGAAAATGGGTTAGAATCCTTAGACAAAACAGAATTGGAGCGTAGATACGATGAGGCAAATCGAGAAGTTCAAATGCTTCAAGAGCAAGAAAACATGCTTCTTAATTTACAACTAACAGCTGAAAATCAATTAAGGGATGCTAGAAGAGCCCACCAAAAACTAGCTGTTATAAATAAAGGAAATAATCAAGCTAGGAACTCTCAAGGGGAAGGCAGTAGTGATTGTCAAATGAATGGAATCTCAGAAATGATGGATAATCAGAATTTGTCAAATAAAAATTCAAATGAATTATTTTTTGAAAGAGTGTTGGATGATCGACTACGAAATGCAACCGAAATAAGATCAAGGCCTGGTCCAAACATCAATGAAAATGTGCAGTCCCAAATAGATACTCTACAGCAACATATAGGGATGTTACGTGAATCTAACGATAGCCGAAATCACCTCATCCAAATTTTAGATAACCGAGATGCTCAACTGCGATCAGAACACCTTGAATTGCAAGGACGCTTGCAGGAGTTGCAAAATAAAAAAAGTCAAGTGGACCAACTAGTATCGCAATTACAATCGATGAATGATGAATCGGAAGATGAGGATGTAGGAGCTCAAGTACGAAGAATTGTCAATATGAAAGATCAACTGGCTAAATTAAAAGATATGCTAGATGCTGTAAAATCCACCGAAACTATGCTTGAAGCACAAAATGTAAACGAATCTGAATTAGATCTGCAGGATGTTGCTCATGCACTTCCTACGAAGAGCGACAATATAAGACGATCGACAGTTAGTTCTTTAAGTGAAAGTAATGCTCCAGGACGAGTAGAGAACCCTGGGAATAGAGCGAGTAATTTGAGAAAAACAGCTGAGAAACAAGTAAATAAAAGCTCGATTAAAGTGAATGAAAGGGAAAAGATGAAGTTGCAAGAAGAGTTGCAGGCAAAAAAGCGCGAATTAGAGGAATTGATGTATAAGCACAAAGCAGTATCTTCAAATTTGAATCAGGACGTGCACGCTGATAATAAGACGGATCATTTCAACATACAGTTTGATTCAGATGTAGAAAGTTGGCGGCCGGGACCAAACACTTACAATCTGCAATCTAGTGACAGTGACGATTGTCCAGAAGAAGAGGTCAACGATTATTCTGAATTTAATTCCTCTGGAGATACAAATAACACAAGCTTACTTCAACCTATGCCAGCTTTGAATTATCCGACTTCCAATTATGTCAAGCATAGAGACATTGAAACGCATTCAGCTCGATCAATTCCATCTCCTCGAAATATATCGAAGACGCCAGAACGCAGTGCACGAAGCTCTTCGATAGCTGCTTCACTTCAGCATCATTGCGAAAGGGGCATATCTAATTCTGATCAGGACTTAAGTAAGGCACAGGTGAGAAATGTGGTTGTTTTTCAAAGTCAGTTTAAATAATCCAGAAATACCCAATTTTAGATGCAGAAAAAACTGGAACTAATCCGAAGTGTTTGCGATTCTATACTAACAAATGGTTCACAAGAACCCAGTTTGCAACAGCTGCGAAATAATCTCACACCTTCACCACTCTACTCAGAACCGCGGCAGTTTGGTACACCCAATTCACAAATACGTAACGCACTTAACACAGTTAGTGCAGTTGGGGAGAATGCTTGGATTCCAGTGCAGGGGCCTCCTTATTCATCTCCACCTGATATGGCAAATTATCAAAATTTTTTAGCTACTAATACATTACAAACCCAAGCTTTCATGTTGAACACTCTTAATCAGTGCTGCCAGATGATGTGGCTACAACAAAGGGAATTAGCCTCATTAAGGAACACTGTTTCTCTTGTAAGTATATTTACTGTGTGCTCTTTTTGATAAAGTATATTTTTCATTTTTATGTTTCTGTTTAATGGGACGCTACAAAAATGTTCAAGCCAAATTCATTTAACGGGAGCCAAACTAATTACATTTTCTGCCTTTTTAAGCTAGTCAGGAGAAAGATTGTCGAACACTACAATTATATTAATCACGCACGTTCTATAATTAGATGTATACAGTTTCCCACTAATAAACGCACGACAAATACAATTTTTGAGATTTGTTTTGTAACCTGTTGGGCGCACATACTGAATTCATTGTTCATCTCCCAGTGATTTCTTGCAAAAAACGCTCCCATTGAAATAAAAGTTGATTTAGAATCCACTGTAATGAAACTCATAAAAATCCACAATGCTTTCCATTTTACATGATGTTCTCCATACTAAAAAACAGGAATATGAGATCTTATCACAAAATTGTTTAATTTTTTATAATAAATGAAACATGGGTTCATCATTATAAGCTACAGAAAAAGCAGTAGTGAACAGGACTAATTGAAAAACACTATTTAGACTTAAACATATTTACCAAATTTAGTTCCCACTAAATACTTTTTTTCCCAAATCTGAAGAAACATTGCAATGTACGAAGATTTGCATTAAAACTGCATAATTTTAAAATTTTAATAGAGCTTATTGTTCTGATTGTATTAAAAACTTGAAAGTTGTTCTAAATGTATTGAATTGTAAGGAGACTATTTTGAAAAATAAAATTAAAACAATCTTGTCTATCAGATTGTAAACATTTCGATCAACTTTCGGAAGTTAAGAAAATCAATGTTTGGTCACATACAAATATATTATATTTGTCTTATGAAAGATCGAGCTTGGAGCAAATTTTTCAGTAATTTTCAATTTATGATTATAAAACTAACGATCCATTTATCCAGTCGAATTACCAAACTATCTGTGAGAAAAATGATAGACCAATATTTTCATATTATATTTTATAGTATTAATATAACTATTATTAAGCATAAAAATAGTAAATTTTTTTGCATATGCTTTTTGAGTGTTGTCCAACAGTGCACTAAATATAAAGGGAGTAAACTGTACCAATAATGTGAAATGATTGTTGACAATGTTGAGGAGTATAATCTTAGTTTGGAAAATTGAAAATTAAAATTAGCGCTTGTATAATTATTGAAATATTATTTGGATTAGACTATTGAACCTAGTTTTCATCCATTTTACATAAATATCTGAAATGTGCCCCAGCTACAAATAATTGTTCTGATATCGAAAAACCAAATTTAGCAAAATTTAAGCTGATGTGTGCTGAGCAGTCTGAAAATCAGATAATTACATGTAACTGATTTAAAATAACATACATTTTTAATTTTCAGATGCTAGAAAGATACCCTCTGGACCATCCGACACAATCAACACCGTACACAAACACAACTCCTTTTAATCCCACAAACAATGTACCCGAACTTCGTTCCCATCCACCACTAAGACCATCAAACAGCAAGTCAAACTACGTATCCTCAGCAACTTCATTACCTAATTTGAGCCACATGCAAATTGCGCATACTAATGCCGAAACTGCTTGTGCTAACAATATACAGAGTGCCCGTGTTGTTGAATCTAATCTAAATAACAGTGTGATACACAACCAAAATGAAATTGGTGAGCACGCAAATAATATGCACTCTTTGAACCAGCCGTTGCCTTCTCAAATTTGGAACGGCCAAGCTCTCAATAACCAAGTGGCTCCAGGAAACCGAGCCAATAATTATTGGGACAACTTTCGCAGGTAATTTTTACATTTAATTATTGCCAATATTAGTTATTGTTTTGTTAGGTTTTTCGTTTGCTTTTTCATTACACATATATCCTGTTTCCCCACTTCCTCCCACTTAAACAATGCACAAACTAGTTCAGGTATGTACATCAGTCAACATTCAATTGCATGGTTTGAGTTTTATTTTGATTTGTTTGCAAGGTTTATTCCCTCATACAGTCTTATTTAACAACAAAACTAACTTTTTATAATTGTAATACATATTCCAAACATCTAATTTATCTTATAGCTACTCCAGACAAAATTTGTTATCAACAAAGAGTAATGATGGTATCCAAAATACATCTGATAGAACTCACAATACAGTGGAACGTTCAAACAGTTACACTCTTCCATCAGCATCGGTGCCAAAATTAAATATAGAGCATCAGGATTCTGGAAATGCTTCCATAGAAAACACTCCTAGGCGAAGGGCTTGCTTTAAAACAATATGTGCTCCTTCCGGAGAAACTATCGATATTGTACACAACATTCCTCCAGATGTGCTAAATGTCAATCAAACGCCAAAAGACAATGAAAGCCACGATTTATTTGATATCTCCAGCACGAACCTAGAAAGTTTTTCTGAAGCCGAATCGACAGCTTCGTTCTCTAATAATTGCAGACATAACTCGAGTCAATCAGCTAACATGAACTTGCAAGAAGAAAATATTCACAAAGAAATGTACAACTACAGGCAGAATAGATATAGAAACTTTTGGCAAAACAACCCGGAAAATGCTTGCGCTAGACCACAACAATCTGAATGTACGCCCGAGCTGAGAGAAAACATTTTCAGAGGCGTTGCTAATGTGATTGCTGCAAACGAAGAACGACCTCATTTCTTGCTTCAACTACTTCGAGCTTTGCAGAAAGTTAAGTCGGATCAAATGAGGTGTCATATCTTACAGTCGCTACAGACGGTATTTTCGAATCCTGAAGAGAGCTTGGACACACGTCAGGTAGGTGTTACTAACATTTCAAAATTTTCAGCATTAGCTATTTGCTTCAATTTCATAATTACACGTTGATTTTAACTAGGAGAATAGAGAAAATGTAATGTCATATTTGATTACGATTTGCAGGAGACACTAATTTGATTTTTTTTGTGCTACAACAGTTTTCATTTTTGCTGCAGTTGTAAAATCAATATACTTTTAATTTTAGGATCAAGAGTCTGAAGCATTATTTGCAGATTGCAGAGAAATACTATCTCGGTTTTGCCAGCATCCTCCAAAAAATGGCGAAAACAGTTTGCATGTAAGTATCATACCTGTCAAGCTTAAAAATTAATATAAATTAGTGTTGAAAGAATATACAGTGCAGCATCTCACATTAAGTTAATTTTCCTAGATTTAACGTTTTTCATTTCTAGATTTAAGAAAGTTAGAGATGTGTTAACACAGTTTTATTGCAAATATATAAAAAAAATCTTTTCAAAATTAGATGTATAACATGCACTTTATTACAAAAACTTGAAAAAATGTTTTTCTGTAAATAAAATTATGCAATCTGTTTTGAATCCAGAGTATAATTTTCTGTTAAAGAAATATCAATGATATTAATTTTGATGTCCACTTTTCTCTGTATTCCTTTGGAATGTAGATGGACCATCAATTATATGCAAGTTGAAGTCATTATTTGACAAAAAATCTGTTTCTGAGTTTGTTTTGTGTGTATGAATCTTTTCAAAGACTGTTATTATTAATTTACACATTTACTCTTAATCTTGTGATACTATTAATGTCTCCTAATATATCTAAAGTTGATTAGTTATTTTGAGTTTGTTTGTTGATTTACAGTTTCATGGTGAATATTTTTTGACGGTAGCATTATTGAATTTCGTCTTTTGTCAATAATTATTTGCCACTGTCATTATAAGAGTCTCTTTACTCAGTCTTTTACTTCACTTTACTTTATTTCACTTTCATTTATAAATCTTTTTGTTTCTTTGGATGGTTAAGCCTAATATTGGACATAGAATCTTCTCGAAAAAAACTTCCTGAATGGTCTAGAACAGGCCATGTACAGTTAATTCTCTGAATAAGCAGTTTTTAAAAGAAGATGCATTTGGAGACTTGTATCAGTTTGGTTACTTACCAAGCAGCGAGAAATTTTTGCTACAATAACATCTGGTGCATCTTACCCTTTATTAAATCTATTCCATCAAATTATCGCTCATTTTTGGAATTGTGAAATTTAGCTTTAACCTTTATAATACAGCATTCAACATAGAATTATGAAACAAATCACAAAGAAAAATATTTTATGAATAACTCGTAAAGAAATTATGTTTGAAATGTAGAAAAACAGTTTTGACTATTTCTATGTGTTTATGGCAATTCCATAGCTAGTAGTAATTCTGTCCAACTTATCAACATACACTATATGAATATTGTAATCTTTAAGTAGCATTAAAATATTGCTAAATTCATCAATAAAATTATTAGGTGCGCAACTAAGTTCTCGCTGATTTTTTTTTGATGAAAATGCAACTTTATTGTAAAAAATGGTTACAAATGAATCATTTAAAGTATTGTCCATTGCTAGCTACAACTTTTTCCCATCTTTCTGGCAGAGCACCAATACTGTTACAGTTAAAGTGTTCATCTTTTGAGGCTATCCACAAATCAAGCCATTTTTTGATGTCCTCATATGAGCAGAACTGCTGATCAGCCAGACCATGTGCCATCGAACAGAACAAGTAATAATCGGATGGGGCAATATCTGGAGAATATGGCGGGTGGGGTAGGACTTTCCATTTGAGCGTTTCCAGGTAGGTTTTAACGTCTTTGGCAATGTGAGGGCGAGTGTTGTCATGCTGTAAAATCACTTTTTCGTGCCTCTTCTCGTATTGTGGCCTTTTTCGCGCAGTGCTCGGCTCAATCGCATCAATTGAAGTCGATACCGTTCCCCAGTGATAGTTTTGTTTGGTTTCAACAGTTCATAATAAATAACACCGACCTGGTCCCACCAAATACACAGCATAACCTTCGCAGCGTGAATATTTGGCCGAGCCGAAGACTTAGAAGCATAACCGGGCAGTCCCCATGAATTTCTTTTCTTTGGGTTGCTGTAATGAATCCATTTTTCATCACCCATCACGATGCGATGAAGAAAACCCTTCTTTTTTTGCCGTGGAGCAGTAGTTCTTAGGCAAAAAAACGTCATTCAACATCCCTTAGCTTCAAATCACAAGGAACCCAAGTTCCTTGCTTTTGAATCATTCTCAACGCATGCAATCATTTGGAAATGGCTTGGCGGGTAACCCCTAATGCTGAAGCAAGTTCTTCTTGCTGCTGGAGTCATCTATCTAATACTTTCCCCTAGAGCGGTGTGCATCTTTGTTAAGAAATAGACATCATATCTGTCTGTCTAATAAACAATAAATATATTCTTTTTGCCCCTGTAACAATATATCTCCTTTTTAATTTTATACACTTTGGGGAAATAAATGGAGGAATTCCATACCCGTCACATTTAACAGTACCACACAAATTTATATTATGTTCCATTAAATCATCAAATAGTAAAAAATAGTTGCCTATAATTACCTACTTGTTCATAGTTTCAATTACTCGAATTAACTGCAGAACTGTTATAAAAGTATAAAGAAAATGCACTGTTTGGAAGATGTAACTAACTAAACATCAAAATTCATTTAATTTCTCTAGATATATTTAAAATTGGTCTCCAAAAAAGTTTTTATAAACAACCTTTACTTGCATTACTTGTCGAGTTTAGCAAGTATTCTTTTGGTTTGTTCATTTTAATTTAATACACAATTAGGAGCCGTTACAAAAACATAACCAACACTCCTCATAGAAATGGAGTTTCTATAGGTTAAAAGGCAGCAGCAATTTTGCTTTCATAATGTGTACACGTGCATCTACTTTCTTTATATAAATTGATTTTTATATATTTACTAATAAAACGAAGTAGATTTGGAATACCAATTTTCATAATAAGCAAATACAAAATATTGGATATATATTAGATTTAATTTGCTACAGGGGTACAAACAGTGAAATATAAAATCAGAATCATGAGTTCCTACAATCCAAAGCATTTATAAAAATATAACTTCATAATGGACATTGTTTATATGTGAATAATTTGTGTTATAGTTTGATGATATCTGCATCAACAAGAAGCTAATGCTAGTATCACTTAAAAAATAGAATTTGTCTTTTTTTCCATAAATAATCTATATTTTATTAGGATATGAAAAGAGATATGTATATATGATATCATTCCTGCATAAAATATTAATGTTATGGTAAAAATTGAAAAAACAAATAAATATGTACAATTTTACCTTTTAAAATTTTAATGGTATGGATAAGTCTCATTCGATGTTAAGCATCATAAAATGTACCAGATAAACCAACAAGTTTAATTAAAAAAATCACTCTTTGTCTTGTAAATATTTACTGAATTTCTGACCTCTTGCAGATTATTCGATAAACATAATTTAAATAAATCTCTATCGATAAGTTGAGGTACTGTTGACAATCTAATGCCACAGGATTACATTTTTTAAATGAAAGGTTTACAGTTATACTAATTTCTACAAAAATTTTATTGTCGTATTTAAGTACCCAAGTTCTGTCAAGTACAATAGTCGAATAAAATCGGTGGAGCACATACTTTTATAATACATGTATATTATAATGACGAAGATCATACAACCCAAAAATTTAGTAAATATTGCTTACTTTAAACACACTAAAAATAATACAATTGCAACACTTTTTTGCTTTGTTACAATTTGCTATCTAAAATAACACAATATAATAATACTTTACAAAAAACAATAACAAAGTATTGCTCTAATTTCAATTTTAGATGAGCACATTCTAATATTTTGGGTGAAATAAATCGATTTTGAACTGTGCATATATTAGCATAAGTTGATTGGTCCGAGGCATTTACAGTTTATGACACGAAACAAGTTCACACATCATGCATAACTCTTAAGATTTTGCTGAAATATCTGCTTATCATTATCATATAAAAAATTTAACTAAACTGCCAAGTTTCAAACATGTTCAAATAAAACTATACTGAATTATCCAGGTTGATTTTTGTTGACTTTCATGAGGTTGCTTAAAAATAGAATTTTTAGATTGTTCAAAGTTAGTCTTTTATAGAGACACATCTCAAGAAAACCTTTGATTATATTATATACTATAAAGCATTAAAAATATATATGCTAGGCTATTATATATATACTCCTGTAAAAATAATCACCAACACAATTTTCATTTTACAAATTTATATTTTAAGGGATCTTTTTATAAAAATACTAATATTTTACAAAATAGGTTTGCTACAAAAGACAAATTTGAAATTTTAATTTTTTTAGGAGTGATATAATTCACAATTTTTCCCCTGAACTTTTAACCAAATCAATGCGAAATGTTTTACAAATGCAATCTAACAATCTTATATTCACAACTAATGAGAATCTTATTTCTCTCATGTAAAAATTGTTAAAAGTTAATACAATTTTCAAATATAGTAATTATTAAAACTTAAAATATATCATTATGCTGTATGACAAAAGTCAATGTTGCCTCCCTCTGCTCAGTGGATATTTGCATATCCAACTAGTTAGCTGGGTTTTTATTATCTTTTTAAGGTTTTCAATGGAATTATCTAGAAATATATACTTTTCACGTAAAATATTAAATTGCATTTACAAATTAATAGGTCTTTATTGTAATTATTGTTAATAAATGCCATTAAACATAAATCAGTTAAATGGAAGGGTTTAATTAAAAATGGATTTTCTTACAGGACTCCATGAGTAGCACAAATTTGGATATAGACTACATGCTCTCAGAAGTATTATTATTTTTGAATGCGAATGCGGAAGAAACATTCCAATTTGACTTTGTGGATGTAATTAGAGATTTATTGATGCAGTCTAGGCTATCAACTATACCTAAAGATGAAGTAATTCAACGATATTTCACTAGTTTATTAGAATGCTCTATTGCAAGTTATAGAGGAAAATTGTAAGTAGTACATGCTGTTTTTATTAAAAAAATAGTATCCTCTAATTTAACCTTGCAGAATTAAGGATGTCAAAGTGAACATATTAAAGGCGATAGAAGACTTGTTGAAAATGGATTTAAGGAAGTTGATTAGGGAAGATCAGGAAGCCGGAGAGTCGACGGATGAAGACGATAATTTAATTGCCAATAACTTAGCCAGTATGAATTTTGAAATGAATGTGCAAAATTCGATTCTAGAGGACGGAAATCCACCGCAAATTCAAAACGGAGATCTTGCCGAAGCAGACCAGAGTCGATTGGAATTGGAAGACGAAGACGAAGAAGGGGCCGTTGGAGGGGTGTTGAACATTTTTGTTGAAAGACCTCCAAATCAAGCCCAAGTAGGTCAAATTAATTACGCTTTAGACATTTTCGTAATTCCAGTGTTAAATTTAATTTGTCTATTTTTAGATGGTCACAGATGATGCTGATATGACGAAAATAGACTTTCCAATTGACACGGATGTAAGTTATTTATCTTGACTAAGGTTTGTTAGAGTTTGCTATTTTTGTAAAATTTTAGGCTGACGCTGAATTTACTGAGCAGGGCTTGGATCAAGTCCCAACCAGGTTAACTACGAGACCGAGAACTAGATCGAATACCCCGAATAAAGGTAAATGACACGGTATTGGCAGCGAGCCTTTAAGACTAATTTATTTTTACACTTGTAGATTGTTGTACATCGAGAACTGAAGGAGCTGAACAATTTTAAATGTTGTTTATTTTTGTTGCAATGTTAATATAAATTATATATATTAAAGAAAAAAGTATTATTTTGTGATTGACATTTCAAAATAAATAGAGATTACGTAAATTATACTTTTATTATCTTTATTAGTTACAAAAGTGTTAAGGCTTAACTATAATGTACATCACTAACTTAAATACTGTTTTTCATGAATTTTTTTGTGACTCCCAGTGGTAAGGATTACAGCCATGGGTTTCTCTAAGTAAATCCTCGTAGAGTTTAGTTCGAGGGTCCATCAGTTTTTCTAGTTTGTCAGTTGGCTTAACGTAGTCTAAAGAAAAAAATATATTTGTGATTTCTCTGCTTTTAGGTGCAATTCTAGACATTAATACTTTTAATTACATATATTAACTTATACAAAATGCCTCATGATACGATGGGGCATATCAGGTATATTATGAGTTGGATGACGTACAGTAACATGCTTAGTAGTTGCAGATTGCACTGGGATGATCGGAATAGGTTCTGAAATTAAGGAAAGATATTAGAAGCAAAATCTAAGTCGGTATGTGCAGAAAAACTTAGGTTACCTTGATAGTCTGTTGCATTTAGAATTTAACGGTAGCGTTTGAGGACAAGTCAACACGAAAAATCACTAGTTAAGGTATTTATCTTTACTCCTCTCTAGTTTTCAAATAATTTAAATGTAAGCGAATATTTTCAAAATGGTTTTACATTAAAATTGTTCGTTTATTGAATCACGATTAATACTGCAAGTGTTTCTTAGAATAAAATTTCTGTTGAAAACATAAATCAAAATTTCTAAAAATGTTATTTAAAAAAAATCACATTCCATGTTTATCAAACTGATTTTAAAATATATTCACTGTCCTCTTATTTCAGAGTTGGGCATTAAATTTTCGATCACAGAATTAAATTTTATCAAGTTGTTTATAGTTTATGTGAAATGACAGAGAAAAAGAAAAGAGTTGCAGAAAAATGTTAATGTGTTTACTAAGTGTAAGCTTTGATATTAATGTTAGAGAATATTTTTTTCTAAAAGTGCTGAAAAATAAAGCAACAGCAAATTATTGCAACTCATTAAAGCTATGCAATTTTCGAATAATTGCAAAACAATGTTCTTGAATTGACATTTTTTATACAATTTTTAAATATACTTATCACAATATTAGAGCAGTATATAATTAAAGTGATTTCGTTACCTTTTATCAAAAATTAAATATTTAGAGCGTCAACTTTAAAGGACATGAACTGTCATGAATAAAATTGTGCAATTTATTAGAGTGTTTTATCTTCAAACAATAATATGCATCAAGATGCTATTTCTGGGAAGTCTAAAATGCAAATTTAAATCTGTTGGTTCTTTAAAATAAATAATAAATAAATTTGGCATTTACACAGAAAAGTCTAAATTTGTGCATAGAAATTCTATTTCAAATAATTTTAGTTTTGAGTTTTTTTCACGTTAAAATGTTTCTACCATCAAGTCTAATCCTTTGCCAAACTAAATAGGTGTCCATTGTAACACTTATACCACTTACTTATATGTAGGTTTCTGATCCATCAATGTCTTCCAAGGAGTAACTTTCTTGATATTTTTTCCTTTCTAGAATAGTTAGTATCTAAATCTTTACATGATGTGTCCTAAACGTTATGTTTCTCTTTCCGTTGTAATTTTTTAATACCGTTAATTTATTTGTTGTCCCTAGAATTTTCTTTAAATTTGTCAGTAGATCCAATGTCCTCTTGATGTCCTCCTGTATGATCATTTTCCTTATTTTAAGTTTTAGTGATAATGCTGCAGCCACTTTAGCAAAGAAGCTTCTCTCATTTAGTTTATCGAAGTTAAATCGCAAAAAAATGTTTTTATTATTTCGTAATCTATCAGCAATAAGCAGTTTGTGTGGTTTTAAATTGTCTTGTTTAGACTATTATGTTTTGTTAGATAACAAAATAGGGCACATATGAATAAACTTTTAGTTGGAAGTTGTGAGCTGTGAGTGATTGGACATAGCATATAAGTGGTTGAATTTTCTTCAGAAGTTTTTGGTTTGACGGATCAAGTACACTATGAACGATCGAAGATCATCAATAATAAGAATTATAACTTTCAATGAGAGTGATGAACCCATTTTCCAGCTAGAGGTAAGGTGGAGATTAAGTTCTGCAAACTTTTCATGCTTTTAGAGTGGACCTTTTATTTATAATTTGTTAGGTTGTTAGAAAAAGTGGGTCCTGTAGTCGCATGCCAAGTATTACTATCCTTCCTTGTTACTAACTAGTTTAAAATTACACACTGTAAAGAATTTCTTGTACTGAAAAAACAATGTTATATTTTGTCTTTGGTGGATAGCACCTGGAGTTGTCTATTATAAGTTCTTGGAAACATACTAAATCTTCACTGATATGGCCTATTGTAATCAGGTTCGTAATAAGCGTGGCATATCTAGAAACATCCTCTATCGATCAATTGAAAAAAGTACTGGTTTTACAGGTGAATGCAAATACTGGTAACAAAATAGTGACAGTAAAAGAATGTCTAGAGTGGCTGGGAAACGATATTACACCCACCTTATTCACCCGACATGTGACAAGTAACTACTACCTACTCCTATCTCTTGATAAGTGTATGAAGCATAGACAGTGGTATTGTAGATGCAGTCCGCCATTTTTTATTTTAAATCTGAAGATATCTACAATAACGGCATTTAAAACTGATGTAAAGTTGACAGAAGATCATTGTGTTGGTGATGAATTTATTTTGCAATAAATATTTATATTTTTCCATACGAGTTTTTGGATGCCTGATATCTCAACTAAGTGCTGGTAGAATGGCAAAACCACTTCCACATAACCCTATTATATCAGTCCATTTTCTATTTAGGAGTACTTTTCTCTTTTTCCCATCTACTCATTTCTTCAACTGCTTTTCGACTTAGATATGTTTCGGCATGTCAACAATATGGCATTCTTGGTGCTCCGAACACTTCTACAAGTTTCTCATTTGTTGTCCTACAGTAGTCTTTCAATTTAATTGCAAAGCAGCAAACATTTCCTCAAAACTTGTCGTTTTCATATTTCTAACCAATTTTTTCTCACTTGGTCATCAACCATATTTTTCTTACAAATACCACTTGTCGTCACAATGATATTATTAAAATTATTAATGCACACTCTACTAATATAATACCACACGAAATTCGAATATGTATTTTTTTCTTTTCTTGTGTTGTGTTTCACTGTTGGATCAAACTTGCTTCTTGCTCTTTTCAACTATCTAAATATAAGGTGTAACTTTCTTTGATCTGGCCAATAAGGCTAGATCAAAGGATCTCATCTTCTTCCTTCCTGCTAACATTAGTACTGCCCAATTATACGTTTGTTGAGATTACAATCCCTGGTTTTCATTGATTTTCAATTATCATGCAAATTCATCTGTCTTGGTGCATCCACATGCATCCTCCTCTCTGCACGACAACATTGCAACATTTCATTTTTCTCTTCTTTTTATTAATAGTTTATGCCCACAAATAGCATATAGAGGGACTTACTTTTAAAAGTGGATAATTTTTATGTCGTTACATGTAAAATATTGTAGGAATTAACCCATTAACCACCGCAATTAAAAAATACACAAGCTAAAGTTATTAAAATAATAAAAACTGAAAACGTCTTCTAAAAATATGACTGGTAGAGATACTGGGTTAACTATAATGAACTTTTTGGCTATTTTATTATAGAAAAATTTGACGAAATCGCTTTTTGTTAGCAAACACCTTAATGGGCTAAAAAAATAAAATATGTGTGACCAACAACAAACAGACATCTCAGCAATCCTTAGATTGAGACAAAATAATATCAACAAAGTGATATTAATTTAATTAACAAATGGAGGATATTTTATTTAGAGTTAACGATAGCTTAGCTATTAACAGGACACCTGCGCAGCCAAAAATAACTTGTATCTTGTAATTTTTGATGAGGATGCATTAATGAATTACATGGTATATATTGTGATAAGCAAAAATAACTCCATAACCTGGCCATAGGAATATAGCGCATACATTCTAACTATGGCATTATTTTTTGCAGCTATTATTAAAAATATGTATAAAGCATGAGAACGCTACCGTTAAGATTTATTTTCATTTTGCATCTATATAAATACTCATAAATTTATAATGATTCACGACATTATAAATATCGTTTACGAAATGAAGCAACGCAACAATATTGCAAGTTATATTCGCGTTTGATTTATTTATAGATATGCTAGGTAGGTAGATTTTGAATTTACCATTTTCGCGCCTCTTTTTGAAATCATGTTCTGCAACCTCAAAGTCCCACATTCGTTTACCCTTGTTTGTTTGTGTGCGTCTGGCGGGCTGATTGGCATCGTTTGCAGGAAGTTCTGGTTCTATGTAATTATGAAATTGTATGTCCATTTCGTTATCCTGGACGTCCATCGATTCCTGAGTGTGCGATGGATGTGTCAGCGTCACTTTCTCAGATACCGCTTGATATCCGTAATATCCATTTGAAGACACATGACTGGTTACGGTTGGAATTTCCACAGCCTGCATGACCACACCACTGAAATCGTTTTGCACCATAGGAATGAACTGAGAAAAAACGTTTTTCATTTTGACTGCTTAGAGCAAAGACCGAAAGCTGACGAGTAACGCAGCAAAGAAACTATAATAGCAGCACGGATTCTGTGAACGATGCGCTAGCTGGCAACTTTGAGATTGCGCTAGCCAAATAATTTGCGGTGTCCGTTGCCGCGCTCGCGTTCAGTCGCCGTATATTTACAAACACTATCGTCGGCAAGCTACTTTCACTTGTAACTAACTGTATTTCATAACTACGGTTAAATTACTTTCAATGGTATTGCGTGAGAATGTAGAGATTGGGTTGTTACGTAGAGACAAAGGATAAGGGGAAGTGAAATGGTTTTAAAACTGTGGTTCCACGTGCAGTTTGTTTTCGATTTTCGAAGATCGTACATTTTCGAGCGTTAATGGATCTTCCGAATGGATATTCCTAACGCATGCCATCTGTTGGTATTTCCACCGGTTATATAACGTATTCCGGTTTACCAATGCGCTACGTTAGGTGGCGGGCTTCACAGCGTACAAACAAATTGCTTTATACATGTAATTTCCCATAAGAGATTTTGTGAATATGGGTCTTATATATAAATTTACAAACCTTGTAAAAATTATATAGAATATCATAAAATTCAATATAATATTAAAATTGCTATAGCATGTTTTGTTAAATATTAACAAGAATAAAATTTTGGTTAAGAACGTATGCAAAAGACTATTAACTGAAAGCTCTAGCACCCTCACCATTATTACTGTGGTCTCTTGACATAAGGGGTAAAGGAAAAACAAACTTATTGTAACCTTCCTTTCGGATAGTGGATAAGTATAGTTACGGTCTCAATAAAACAAAATTATTATATAACAATATTTCTTATTACATATCTCATATAATATTTATGCATAACTTATACAACTAAGCTTTGTCGTGGAGGGTACACAGTATCTGATGAAAAAATAAATATTGTAAAATAATGAGCATTGCTACAATCAGTAGTGTATCTACAAATTATGCAAACAAATTCAGATTCTTTGGATTATTGTGATTTTATGCTGATATTAATATCGATTGCAATTGTTATGGGACTGTTCTTTTGTATAAAACACTTTTCTTTTGTTTTCTTTGATAAAAATATTGGCTGATATTGTGCGGAAAGCAATTGCCTTAGTATTAAACAAAGAGACTAATAAAAAAGAAGTATCCTAAAAGAAAATGATGAACAAAAATTATTAGCATGATACGAAAATATTATATGGTATGGGGTACTTACGAATTCTATTTATTTCCGAATTATTGTTAATTATGTTCATTTTATTTCAAAAGACTTGGGAAGTGAACCATTGCTTATCTAAGATGCAAAAAATGATTGGCATTTAGTTAGTTCAATAATTCAATATATATTAAACCATAAGCAATTGTAATCTTTAAGGAATACTAACTGGCTATTGAGCTCAATAACCTCTTCGTTCTTTTATGCTGCTCAACATTTCGAGAGCATCACATTCACAGTGTGTGTTGTTTTTTCAGTAATGAAACATATAGTATTTGCAAAATAATTTTATTAATTTTGACTGAAACTTCAGCAGAGTTAAGCCCCTTCAATATAATTGTTGATACAAAACAACATATTTAATTTTATCTTGTGCACATTTGAAAACTGTTCTGAATTATTCCTCTTTATGTAAATTACAATATGCACTTAAAGCAGTTCTACTTAATGAGCGAGTTAAATAGTGTTCATAAATAAAAGCAGGATGGTATTGGAGAATTGGTAATGTGAATTAAAATTTATCAGATGTAGTTACTGCTGTGTTTTAGGAGGTCTAATATTGGATTGAATAGATGTGTTCTCTCTCTCATTTAAACAGTTACACATTTTCAGGCTATAGAACTAAACCCCCTTATTCTAGACTAACATTCCTGCTTCGTTAAAAATTAAGAGATTCAAGGACTTTAGATAATTAAGTAAATTTAGGTCAGAACATTTTCACATAAGCAAAGGAACAAAATTAACCCTTGTATTATGATTTCATAAATTGCTCATATGAATCAACCGGTATTCTTTAAATCTATAGAATGTAACTAGAAGCCGAAAATATAACTTGAGATCTATCAAACTAACGGAAGTTGCACCAATTCTATAAATAACTTTAATTTGACATTTGTGAATCCCATCCTAAGCCATTGAGTCAATAAAAATGTGTCTAAATTAATTTGGTGTAATAGAACATTAATCAATTAACATACAGCTTTAAATAAAATAATAGTTTATTTCTACAACATTAACGTTGGTATATAATTCGTAATATATATAAAAACTTAACACCGCTTTAAATACTAACACTTAAATTACTTATAAATACAATATGAACAAGTACGGCCTCTGTGATTTTATTTATCAATACATTTTGTTCCTATATCACCCTAGGCACTAGGGGTAAACACATGTTGTAATATGATGATTTACTCCAAAAATCAGCTCCCTTCCAGCCGCACCAACCTTTTTTAACAATCGTGTGCAAATCTTCCTCTCCTACATAATGAGGGTCCAAAATTAAAAACTTTATGTTCCCTGTTTCTTGATTGTAGTCCACGCCTAAGATCGTGTGGGCCAAAACACCGCCACCTACAACAATCATTGCACTCATAAAAAACCATTACTATAGATGCCAGTTTGTGTGTCTAAATTACCACAAATATAATAGAAAAAGAACATACCGATCATAATAGGTGAGCCATGATGCCTAAAATGGTAAACCAGCTCAGGACCTTGATTGGCCACTTCGCTTCCGGAACTGCAGTACAAAATCTTGCAATCCACTTTAAATAAGCTGTTTAACACGAAATTTACTTCAGTGCTGCCAATCCACTGAGCCGAATTGAGAAAATTCGCTGTTTTATCTCCAATGTCTATTAAACACTTTTGAATTTCCTTAAACGAAGGCACCGGTTTATCTGTATACCCTTGCATTAGCAACCAAGATGCTAATGTCTGCAAAGATCTGTACGCACAGCCCCATCCATCATCATCCATTTTATCTTGCTGGTAATGGTAATACACATATTTACCACGGACTAAAGCAACTTCACCACCTAGACACACAGAATGAAATTCGCATCAAGTCTAATTTCTTTTTAAATCCTGTTTCTTCTGTTTATTTCTAATTTTATAGTACAGGCACAAGATAATCAAAAGAAATAAGACTTTTAATTTGAAGTACACAAAACGCATTCCTTATAAAATAATAAAATAAAATTTACATTGCTGTTTCAAATAATTAAATGTAAGTGGTGTAAGATTCTAGAAATTTGAGTTTTTTATCCATATAACAGTCTAAAAATGGAAAAAGGGAAAGTTAGGATGAGGTACTGTAAGGTTCAACTGTAACAAATAGTCTTACCATTGTTGGTGAGTTTAACTCCCTCGTGTGGATTTACAAGTTTCCCTTGAAAGGAATCTTCTCCGGCAAAAGGATATCTGTTGGACTTTCTGAATATCGGTTGAGTCATTGGGAGTAAAAATTGCTTGTGAAGTAACTTTCTGTCGTCAACTAAAATTTGAAAAAAAAATCATTAATTTTTATAGAACCAATATTTTGATATTTTATTGCTGCCTGGTGCATTTCCAGCACTAAATTTTTAGGAAAAATCTCCGAACTATTTTCAACATGTGCATGTCAACACAATAAGTTCTTTGATTATTTGTGGTAGAATGATGAAACATGGTAGATTGGTATATACTTTTGTGACAAGTAATACCATCACTTGCTAAACTAATTAATTTAAAAAATGCCAAGTATGTTAGCAGTTTAAATGGATTAGGTTATAGGTACACACCTTAAAACACATTAAAAACTAGTAGATATGAAATTTCAATGTGATCAGAGTACTAAAATAGCTTTTTTTTAAATGTCTGATGCTTGTGTACCATAAGCAGCAGTGTCGATTGGCTTGGATTTGTTTGTAAGATAAGTCCTTCAAGAATCTCTCAAATGTAACAATCTTATGCAGCTATGAAATGAAAACCTTACTTTGTGTTTTAGATACAATTATTTCAAAAACTGAGGGAAGGAGAGGCTCTAATAATCACTTATACACTAAATCAAGTGAACATGTTCAAAAAATCAAAATTCATTCATTTTCAACTAGTAATTGCACCTTCACATACATGATTTATTTTTCACATTCCTATTGGCTAGTGTATAATTACATTTCAAGTTGCAATCATTGTCATTAATGGTACTCTCAAACATTTTCCTACTTATATCTACATTAATGCTACTTAAAAGATTACCACCTAAGTATTATTTCCATAAGAGCATTGTTATGAATCAAACATAAAAATACCGTATGCAAGTTCTTATTTGTAATCTCTGTTACAAGTGTTTTGTTTAGGTGCAAGGATGACAATAAAACACATTCTTAAACAGGAACAGCTCCCTGGCCTTTGAATTTCAATCTGTGCCAGGATATTAAAATTAACGAGATACTTATATTTTCAAGATCTGAACCTTAAAATGGTTCATTTCAATATTATAATAACAATCAAATTTTATAGGTCCGTGTTTTTTCGAATAATTTAAAACAGAATGTGACCTCGAAAAAAGATCACTTTGCATTACTATCCTCCGCCGCAGAGAAAGACAATTACATCATACATTGCAAACTAATGTCACCTTTATCTCTATAAAAATACCGGCATCACAATCAAATCAAAGTGAGTCGTAGTCCCGATATAAAATTATTTCACGAACACAAAACTTTCCTAATAACATAAAGACAGAAAAAAGAACATAGACAACCATTTAAGTAAAATTTTATTCAAGCACGTTGTTTTTTGAACTGGAGAATGAATGTGAC
The DNA here is from genome assembly GCA_033557835.1 of Helochares maculicollis. NCBI lineage: Eukaryota > Metazoa > Arthropoda > Insecta > Coleoptera > Hydrophilidae > Helochares > Helochares maculicollis. The sequence goes on from JAWQRO010000404.1 coordinate 35,020, forward strand.
CTCGAAAGAATATCACTTTATATTACCGCCCCAAGAAAGGTGGTTACAACATACATCGCAAACTAAACAATAACTTACTTGTAATTCTTTATCGTTAAAATTTGATGGCTACTTAAATAAGATGGATCAATTTCTATCACAATCAAGGGTATCCCACTCATAAGGGAAGCTAGATGTGAATAGGTAATAAAAATTTTTTGCGATATTTAGCAGCGATCTCACTTCCATGTAGGGAATGATTCATTGTTTGTTTCTCTTTTTTTCCCTCCAGACTGAAATTCCCCTCAGAAAGTAGACAGTCATTTCTATGGAGTTGGACAGGCTCGATCACAATTAATAGTACAAATTCATGATATTACAATGACAGAAAAACATGCACCAGTTCTCTTGCGTCTGTAGTTGTAAATTTATTGCGCTTTACGTTTTTTGATGAGTATCCGCTTTCATTTTTTTCGCCTTGTTTACAATAAAATTATGGTTTTTCTTGTTTCATGCTTAGTAAGTTCAGATGATTTGCATATTAGTAAATAGGTCTTTCTTTGAACAAGGCATAAAGAAAAGTTTACATAATAGTAAATAATGTATTAAAAATAAATTGAAATGTGTTCCACCGAGACGTCATACAGAATTCCAACAGTAATTCTTAATATGTAATAAATATCTGTTACTTATTATGCCCCAAAATGCAAACAAAAATCTATTACTTATTATTTCTCATATCTACTACCCTTTTAAGTTTTGTAACTTTATTTTGAAACAGGCTGTATAATACCTAGTACTGGTACTCTGATAATAGTGTAATGCTAGCAAACAGATCAACTTCAGCTATTGACAGATGCCAACAAAAAATAGGAATAAAAAATATTTCAAAATAGAAAATGTTAATATTCTCTAAGAATAAAAATTGTGCATTTAGGTAAATCAAGTTATCTTAACCAGCATATTGTTATTTTTGAGGGTTCTCAGAATTAAATCAATTCACATTCTTACAGCATAAATACCTGCTGGTACTTTTATGTGGTGCACAAATGTGTATACAAATGTTTAATAAAATGTTCGTTATTTTCTTATTGTAAACTGAGCTTGTCACTTTTTTAGGTTATAGAAATAAAATAGTTAATGTTCTTAGAAGAGCATAAATTTTGAATTGATTTATGAATATCGATGATCCAAATAATATCATAGAGTTTTTTTTAATGTAAATATCAACAATTAGATAATTTATGTATGTGCTACTTACATAGTACACTATCGGTTTTTTTGGTATCATAAACTCTGGTAATAAAATGTCCCAGACCTTCGGGTAAGAAATGGTAAATTTCGGGTTTGGAAACCGAAGGCGACTGGTCCCCTATATCGTCGAAATTCTTCAACAACAAATTCTGGATGAGCTTCAAATTTCTATAAGCACTCTCAATCAAAATATCATACAGCCTACTGATCTTCGTATGCTTATAAACCATCGACAGGCAATCCAGTTCCAAAGCCATCAGCAACATTTGATCCATCCTTTTATCTATATGGACTATAGGAGCATGTTTTTTTATTGCATCACTATATGGGTCAATAGTGGCTTTTTTGAACATGTTAACAACCAAGACGTCCTTTAAAGAAAAAAATTGAATATTTTGAATACAACATTACATTTAAAATTTTTTCATACTTACAATACTGAAAGAATCGCTTTTTTTCTTATCCGCGGTGTCTTTTTCCCCAAACATTTTGCCACAAACATCGCCAATTTTCGAATTGGGTCGGACACCTGATGCCTGCTCATTCGAGTTCCCCAATAAGAAAATACTTGTGTTGGCGATGTTAAAAGCTACCAAACCCATAGCCATATCATTCATCAATTGTTTGACGCCTTCGACGATCGCATCCTGATTCAACTCGCAAATCAGGGGCACTTTGGTTTGCAGCCTCAGATGTACAATGTCGCTGTAAATTTCTTTTTCTGATATTACTTCGAACTTTATGTTTTGTATGCGATCGTTTATAACATGATAAGCTTCTATGGCTCCCTTTCCGATTATTTTGTGGAGGTAGATGGGATTGTCAGTCACCACTATGTCTTGGATCATTTTGGTGGCTTCAAATTCATTTATCCTTTCTGTGCTGATCTTGAAAGCCCCACATTGGTCAACGCTTGTCGGGAAAGACAAAACCATTTCTGTGTTTTCGGTTTCTTGGGTGTGAGCGCCGACCACTATGAGGGTTGTCTTGAAAAACAGGCCGTAGAGTTGTCCTGTGATGGGCTCCACGACATTTTCAAGCCTCTGCAGGAAATTAACAAAGTCAGAAAAATCATTTGGAGTTTCAAAAAAGTAGTAGATTTATGGTTTATTAAGCACTAAGTTACAGCCATTCACTTACTCTAAAGTAGATTACGTTCAGTTTAACTTAATAGAAAGCAAATACATTAGAGTATGTCGTATATTATTGTGGAGGAAGGTCTAATTGTTCTAGAATCAAGGTTTTCACATTTTCAATATTTAGTCACTTTGCGTTGCTAATTACCACAAAAGATTTCAATTTTTTTGTAATTTGAGAAAACTTTTGAGGTTAGGTTAACATATGTTTTGATTACTTTAAGTGAAATTGTAGTCTATTGCTTATCCTTTCGTTTTACTTACGTTTAGAACGCATTTGGAGATTTTTATTGAAGGTGATCCAGGCCCAGATTGCATTTTTTCTTTTTTTCGGCGAAATTTTCTAATGCACTTCACAATTTTGACAGCCAATCGGACGTGGACTTTGTTTATGTTGTTTAGAAAGTTACAGGTTCCTACGTTGCGCTTCTTCTTCCTTTAACAAAGTTGCTATTATGTGAAGTGACGAATCTAAATTGTTTGTTTATTTCTGCCCGCAAAATCATCCAATTTAAGAATCCAAGAGAGAACACGGTAATAACTTTCTTTATTTATTATAATTTATTTAGATGTTGTTTATTTTTGTAAGAATTAAAATGCAATGACTAATATATAGTTAAAAATAAGACTAAGCATTTACCTGCTGTAATATATTCACTGCAAATAAAACAACTGCTAAATTGCATATATCAACCTCTAAACTATATTAAGACATAACATATAACTACATATTTGTTGGTGGGGAATGTTATAAATTAAAGCCAACGTATAAGAAAAGGATGATTTGTGTAACTCAGTATGTCTGCTTCTGGAAATGGTTAAATATTGCTTTTTGAAAAATTTACTCTGTACCTATGCATATTAAGATAACTAAAACATTTTAAAGTACAATAAATTTTGCTCAATTTTCTTATGCCCTGGCACAAAAAACCAATTTCGACCTTTATAAAGCAAATATATATTTCTGTGGTTTTAATCATGAATTTTTCTCTTTCCCGTTTAACGCGAGTTTTGCATGCTTCCTTCTTTTACAAACTCACATTGACATCTATTCTATTTTCAACAGTTGTTTTTAGCGTTACTTTAGATTTAATTTTTTTCTTTGCGACTATTTTTTCAGGAGATATTCGAAGAAAATCTAGAACTGTGACGTTATGCTGTGGTCTGTAAGTCAAAAAAATGTATAAACTCTTCTTAGACTTGACGTAAATTATTTGAATTTAAAATGATAATGATCGTTTTGTTTATTTAACTTTGATTTACTAGTTTAGCTACCTAGCGAGTTTTATTTTGTTGTCTAAAGATGCTAAGTTGGGCATATCGACTTTATGACCTCTGGGTTTTCTTAGTTGTATAACTTTCTAGAAATATATTTATCCAAAACTGTATTTTTAAACTATTAGCATCTTCTTTTAATACACTAATTTGTTTATTTTGGACCCTAACAAGTGAGTAAGAACATTTATGAACTCCGGTTAAAAAATAGCAAATAAATATAATAGAATAATGAGTAGGCAAGTAAACTTGTAGCGTTATTATGCCATTATCTTTAAATTATCGTAATAACAGTACAAACTGTAGTAATTTTTAGGCTAGACTTAAACTTCTTTTTTGATTTATTTAATTTTCCTAAAGAGTGTAGTGCAGATTTTATAGCAAAGGCCTTTCTTTTTAATTATTAGAAAACTTGATATCTGCCTGTTAAGTCCCAGTTTTTAGAATCAGTATTTATTTCTTGTTAAATGACTTCAAGAATATTGCTAATAAAGTACGAGAGAATCTTGAAATTTTTATAATTAATCAATATGTAAGAAAACAAAGATCTCTTCCAATGTGAATAAGTCTTAAGCGTAGTTTAGTCACGTTTCCTCGAAATTAATATTATTTTGTCGTTTTTCAAGAAGTTTACATTTTAACAGTTTTAAGCTATTACTAGCTGCTGTTGCTTATTATTCACACTATTTATATTTTGCTTACATAAGTAATTTAAACTTTTCTGGAACTGTAGGGTGATGCATCCGTCATGCATTATGTTTCAAACAAAGCATGTTAACACAACAATGCAAATATTTATTTAGGATCGAAGAATTTCAAAGTTGATTAGAGGTTTTCATAAAATCGTCATTTTGACCAACATTTGGTTAACGGATTTGCTATCATTCTTTTAAATAACTACGAATAAGGTTCTTGCAAACTACTTACTAAAAAATACCAAACCTTAAATTAATCACTTCTAATTGTTTTAGATTTATAGTGTAAAAAAATATTAAATACTCCAGATGTTTTAACTTTAGCATTTTTGAAAATCATTAAAAGACACACAAACACACACACAGATATATATATATATATATATGTATATATA
>JAWQRO010000405.1:0-39672 GCA_033557835.1 Helochares maculicollis
ATATCATTTAATAAAATGTTTATACACTATAAAAAAATCGTGTTTCATTTTCACAAAAAAAAAAAACGAAATTACTTTCCGAACAACCCAATATTTGAAGTTTCAACGCTAGAAACGGGCTTTTTATCAAAAAGTTTTATTACAAAAATTGCAATTTTTAGCAATATTTTCGCCGGAGATGCTGTAGAATGAAGAATTGCTGGGAATAACGCACTTACGCGTAGTTTTAAATTCAATTATCGTGCCAAAAAGTAGAAAAAAGTATCATAATTAAAAAACAATTATTACCGCTTAATATCGCAGTAATTTGTATCACTTACAAGTGAACTTAATAGCTCAGTGGGACGATACTCGCTTCCTATTGCTAAGGTCCGGGGTTCGATTCTGACCGCCGGCGTTTTTACTTTTTTTGCTACAATTGATTTTAAATCAAATTGCTGATTCTGGGGGGTATAAAATAAACAATAGTGAAACATTTCTTTACAACAACAGAAAAATTAAGCGTTGTTATAAAATTATATTAGTAGCGCGTAAAATATTAGATTTGAAAATGAAAATTGGTTAAAAACATTTGACGAGCGCCGACTGATATTTTGCACGTATATGGATGCACTTTAAATCGTTCGCTGCCGCTTCTTCTTCTTCAATTGCAGTCGGCGGCGATTCTCAATATCGGTTTCGCTTGTTAGGTTATGAGATCACACTTTTAAATTAGACAATAATTCAGGTTAAGAAGCTTTCGATCTTGCAAGTTTTAAAGAAAATGTTTGGCTGGCACTTGAAAAAGTGCATTTATGTATAGTTTTAGCGCGAAATTATGGAAATTGAAACTTTTGGTTTTTCTTTTTGCATCGCATGTAAGTGTTTGTAGTTTTGTAATTATTAATCGCATGTATTTATATGTAGTACATATATTTATACGGGAATGTATATTGCACATTACGTAAAGTTATATTAAAAATGTCACCTTAACTGCAAAGTATTGAGTATTAGTTTGCCAACCATTGTTTCATCTGTAGAGTATTTTGGTCTTTAGTCAATACGGGTGACTCATTTAGGCCATGTTTACAAGCACTGCAAAATTGTTTGGCCGAAATAAAGATTTTAGTTTGCGTCCTTGCCTAAATAGTGTTTCATCTACGTTCATACTGTTTAGCCTAGACTGTTCCTCGTCTAAACAATCTGGGCAATGTGGAGTGTGTGTTATCGAATCGAGACAGTTTGTCTCCGAATCGGAGATTTTATTTTGTGGCCGAAACGAAGTAGTCCGAGGCAATTCAGTCCAGTTTTGCATAAATTACGGCCGCCGCACGTGTTTACAGGAATATAAAGGATTCGGGCTAATTTTTCCTCTTTCATAATAAAAGTGAATAGAAGGCCGCACGTTTTGAGGATTTCGCCCATTGAAAGCTGGCTTAGCTTAGAGCGCAGAGTGCAGAATGATTTTTTCCTCTGTCCATTGTCCGCTTCGAAAACAGGTTCGGAAATTTGGAATAAGGGTTGCGAATAGTGGTGCATTCCCTCGTCCATCCGATCCTGATCCTGTTTTACCCGTTTTGTTGGCCAGGAACGACGAAAAAAAATACTGCGTATTCCTTTTTGGCCGAGCGTAAAGTGGTGATTACAATTAACGGGCCGCTCGCTTCCATTCCATATTTCTTCCTAAATAATCTCCGGAGGGCGATTTTCGCAGTGGTCGCCGCACCCTGCGACCCTCCGCTCCGTAAAACCTTGTCCCTGCCCTTCAATGGCGGCACTCGCAATTAAACGTGATCTTGACATTGGAGAGACGATCCCCTTTCCCTTTCAAACTGCAAAGCTACCGCTCGGCAAGGGCAGTTTGCGTATTCCGTAAGATTTCGGAAAGTATCTCCATCTCGCGCTAACGAAATATCTCGACATTAAAAGTGATTAAATATTTTTAGAGAGTACTCGTAAGAGGCGCCGAGAAAGCGCTCCCGACCCGATTTTCCCCTAAAAGCGACGAACAACTAGACTGATATTAAATTATTCTTTAACCGGGTAAAAAGCCCCGACATTCCACTGTTTAATCTCGAGATAATTCGAGGATTACGCTTTCGGCCCTTAATTTAATTAACCCCGAAAAAGTAATTATAAATCAATTAATGTAGACAATTTGCCCCTTTAAAAGCTTTTCTCTCTTTATTTATTCACTTAGTTATTTATTGCAGCTGTAGCTGTAGTTTATCGTATAAATCATGAGATAAATGAGTTGTGACGACCTCTCGGTTTGGAATAATAAAATGCTTCGATTCGATTGCGAGGTAACAGAGCGTGAACTCGCCACTTACCCTGAAGTTTATTCTATTTTGCAATTCGGAGTGGATTGCATAAATAAAAATTTGGAGCGTCTCCACTCAACATTCCCGTATTTGCCTAAAGATAAATCTACATAAGTACCTTATGTGCAATACTTTGGTTTTTTTTCAGTAAAATACATCCGTAGCAAATCTCTAATATTCAACGCTTTGCAATGAATTAATTTTTTAAATGTAAATCCATTACTAAAATATCCACGTTTACAACGTAAATCAAATCTAAGCCGGTAAAGTCCCACTCCCGGTGTTTCAATTTGTGCGGAACTTCTTGCTGCAGCTAATTTTACAATGTTTAGCGTTTTTGTAGCACTATTATAACATTTTTTCTTCCAAGGCCCACTAAAATTGGAATTTTCAAAATTTTAAAAATGGCACTTCCGGTGCTCTGATCTTGTTGAAAATTAGTATCTGTCAGTTTTGTGTGATATTTAAGATGTGCACGAAATTTCAATCCCATAGATTAATTTTAAAGACTAGTTTACTTGAAAAAATTTCAATACTGTGTTAGTAAGCAGGTACTTCCAGTAGTCCTACATGCCTCAAAAATTGATGCAAATCTAAGTTTTTGCGATAATAGCCGTATGCCAAAATTCATCGCTCCACCTCAAACGGTCTCACGGCTAGCGTGTCACACACAGAGACAAAATGCCAAAAACTATCAAAATGGATTCCCTTCACTATACTTCGTATAATAAATACGGGAATGTAAAAATCCATTTTAAGCATCAAGTCCCACTTCCGGTGTTTGAATTTGCACAGAACTACTTTCTATAGCTAATTTCCCATTTTTAGCATTTTTGTAATTTTTTTTCCAAGGCCTACTAAAATTGGAATTTTCAAAATTATAAAAATGACACTTCCGGTGCTCAGATCTTGTTGAAACTTTGTATCTGTCAGTTTTTTGTGATATTTAAAATGATAAGGGTCTAATTTTAGAGTATAATTTATAACTAAGCAATGAAAATTGTGCTGGTAAAGTCCCACTTCCGGTTTTCAAATTTACACGGAACCATTTGTTATTGCTATATTTTCGATGCTAAGCAGTTTTGAAACATTTTTCTAAATTTTTTATTCCAAGGCCTACTAAAATTAGAATTTTCAAAACTATAAAAATAGCACTTCCGGTGCTTCGATTATGTTGAAAAATTGTATCTGTCAGTTTTTTGCGACATTTAAGATGTGTACGAAATTTCATTCTGATAGTTTAATTTTAAAGACTAGTTTACTTGAAAAACAGTAAAAACTGTGTAGGTAAGCAGGTACTTCCGGCAGTTCTATATGCTTAAAATGTCAATGCAGATCTAAGTTTTTTCGATAATGGCCGTACGTCACATTTCATCGCTCCATCTCAAACGGTGTAAATAGTATGATATACGGGAATGTAAAAATCCCTTCCAAGCCAGTAAAGTCCCACTTCCTGTGTTTTAATTTGCAAGGAACTACTTTTTGTAGCTAATTTTTCAATGCTTAGCACTACTGTAACATTTTTTATTCCAAGGCCTACTAAAATTGGAATTTTCAATATTTTAAAAATGGCACTTCCGGTGCTCCGATCTTGTTGAAAATTAGTATCTGTCAGTTTTATGTGATATTTAAGATGTGCACGAAATTTCAGTCCCATAGCTTAATTTTAAAGACTAGTTTACTTGAAAAAATTTCAATACTGTGTTGGTAAGCAGGTACTTCCGGTAGTCCTACATGCCTCAAAAGTTGATACAGATCTAATTTTTTGCGATAATACCCGTATGTCAAATTTCATCGCTCCATCTCAAACGGTGTAAGTAGTATAGTATACGGGAATGTAAAAATCCCTTCTAAGTCAGTAAAGTCCCACTTCCGGTGTTTTAATTGACAAGGAACTACTTTTTGTAGCTAATTTTACAATGTTTAGCATTTTTGTAGCAGTATTGTAAGATTTTTTATTCCAAGGCCCACCAAAATTGGAATTTTCAAAATGATAAAAATGGCGCTTCCGGTGCTCCGATCTTGTTGAAACTTTGTTTCTGTCACTTTTGCGTTATATTTAAGATATGCACAAAATTTCAAAGCGATAACTTAATTTAAACGTATAGTTTAGTTGAAAATTTTTAAAACTGTGTAGGTAAATAGGCACTTCTGATGGTCTCTCTCTCTCTCACACACACACATAGACTAGTTTTTTCAATGTTTCTTCGCAGTTCGAGGTTATGGTGTGAATTTTCCTCGCTATCTTCCACCATGGGCATGTTAATGGCACTTTTTTCACTTGCCAATACTGCATGGGTCGATTTGTCATGTTTTTACATTCTTGTGCTACTATTCTAAGACGACAAAGACGAGGCCTCAGACCATTTTGACCATTGATGGCACACAGTCTGTCAATGCATGTCTTCAATGTTAAAGTAAACTACTCGTTAGAAAAATCTGTCGAGTTGAAACTTTGCACACACCTGGAAGAACCATACTTTATACATCGAAAACATGGCCAAGGTCTGTATTTCCATTTCTATCAGTTCCAATACTTACTGTAGGCATTTCAGAATACATCAAGAAACCAGTAAGCCTCGCTTACTCAGCACAAAATTGTTCATTTTCTCTATAATTAGCCTTGATTTTTCGTCCAATTTTCAATCATAATTTCTTCTGCGCCTCTTTGATCGCTACTGTGGTATCTTTAGTTTGCAAGCTTATCATTCTGCTGCCCTCATGGTGTTGTTTCTCACTTTCCTTAGATTAGCCTATATCAGGGTAAGACAGAGGATGCCAAGCTAGGTTAGTCGGCTCTAGGCTCAGGTCGGGATATTGGGAGATGACGAAAGGCAGGTGAGATCAGGCAAAACCGAACTTAAAAAGAATAATTTATTGCTTCTTCAAACATCACAATGGCAGTTTTTAAAATATTTTTTCTTAAAACTTCTAAATAGAAAATATAGCGGCACCTCGAAGGGTTGCCGTCGCATCGAAAATATCTGTTGCTCTGCTATTTCTTCCAAGGTATATACAAACCACATAAATAAATTAGGATAAAATCAAACAAGAGAGATAAAACAAATAAATACTTCTAAATACATAAGGTACAAAATATGACTAAAAACCTCGTGGCATGGTGTGACGTAAGGTGATTCTCGTGAGCAAGCGTTCAATGTACAGCTAATCGGTATCCAAAAATATAATTCAAGCTCCACTAGGCACAAGAGGTTGGCACTTACATCCTAAATCGGCCCGACCTAATTGGTCAGTCCCTCCGCTAGTCAATATGCCACTTCCGCACCCCAGGGCCTGTAAGGTTTCATCCCTTGGGAGGTCGGAATGCTTTGGTTGTAATTTTGGTGGTGACTCGACGTGGGGATGGAGAAGGTGTTCACCGGGTACTGGTGCGGGCTGTAGCCCAGGGCCGTGGAGGTCGTCGTCGTCAGAGGCGTCAGGACGGCGGAAGATCTCGCGGAGGTGTCTCCTGACGACACGACGGTCGGCTGGGCGCAGGAGGTGGAAATGTCGAAGTGGGACAGTTCGTGCATGTTTTGGTGGTGCAAAGGCCCCGGGGGCGGAGGAGGCGGCTGATGGGGCAGGTTCGGGATGGATCCGTGGTTGGCGGCCGGGGAGGGCGGAAGGGGGTTGAGCGGCGGATAGGAATTGGGAGCGGTGTAGGTCCAGGGAGTGGAAGCGGCCTGTTTGGTGGCCAGCTCCCTTTGGGCGGCGCAGCATTGGAGGTGCGACATGAGGCGAAGCCTCAAGGGATTCTGCACGTCGAGGCCTTCGATTCGCTCCAAGTAGCGGGTGACTTCCGCGACGCACTCCCTGAAGCCCATCCCGTGGTAATCCATGGCGTACTTGTGGGGATCGTAGGCGAAGGAGTCCCAACCTGCAAATAAAGACGAAATAAAGATGAATCGGGTCGTAACAGAGCGAAAGAGGTGGAAGGGAGCGAGACAAGTCGAACGCAGATGTGTAGCCCCTATTTGTAGTGAAATGCAGGTGAACGAAGGGTTAGGAGCTGACGCGTGGGAACCGCAGGCCACCAGGTGAAAGGGTGTCCGTGGGAACCGAACGAATCACCGATCTCTGATAAACGCGACGGCAACAGGTCGATATGCGACCATATGGTTTCGCCTCTGAACACGCATCGTTTAACTTTGTATCGCAGAACCGACCCGGGGCACCGATATTCGGACGATTCGCAGTAGGCGCCGCTTACGTTTCGTACGCAAACAATGGATCTGGCCGAGAAGCGAAGCTAGATCATAGAAAATGCAATCAAAATGATGGTGTGTCTTCTTTACAACAATTCTAGAAGTTAGATCCCGATTGGTGTCGAAATAAAAGTTGTATTTTTGGGGCATTTAGATTTATTTATGCCAACTGTCACCTGTCACTTCTTTCGTTGTTTAACTTCCTTCGTTCCATGGCCCACTACGGTCACTTCCCTACGTTACACTATTATGTGTCCGTCATCTGAGCAGCTCCTCGTATCTGGATGACTTTCCAGAAAGACCCCCCAGAATAGATCTCGTATATTTGAGGTAACTGCATATTTGAAAGTTTTATCAAACGATTCGATTACGCGAAAAGTCATCCGAGTAGTTCAGTTCCTAGAGCAAGACTCACAGTTTGCCCATGGAGGAAGGAAGATTCTTGCAGTGAAACTAATTTTTCCGGAAGACGATTATTGGTAGCTTACAATTCAGTAATTGTAAATAATGGGTGTATGTCAATTAGACTATACAATTTGGCTGTATTTTCTGTGATTTACCAGGAGAACTTGGAGTAAGCAGACATTCTCTATTGCAAGTCGTTGCACCTTTTCACCATACAAAATTATGTAGATTTACAAGCGCTCAATATTACATTTTTTAAGGAAAATTTTTGCAAGGATTGCGTAAAATTAATAAAAACAGCGGATAGTACAGTTATATACAGCCTGTTTCAAAATTAAGTTACAAAACTTAAAGGGGGGGTAGACAACAAATAATAAGCGATAGGTTTTTGTTTGCATTTCGGGGCATAATTAGTAACCGAGAATTTAATTACATGTACATGTTAAGAGCCACTGGCGGAATTCCCTATGACTCCTTGGTCGCAAACAGACGAATTTTATCGGTATTTCAAAGAATCGCCTCCTTGTTTACGCTTAAAGCACCTGGACTCGAAACTGACGAAATGATAGTAACAAACCCTCGTTGAAAAGAACTTAAGGCGAGCGAAAAAAGTTAACAGCGCAATAAATTTCAACCGAAGAGGAACAACAAGCGCCACATGTTTGGCCGGATTGCGTTCATTTCAATTTTTAATACATTATCTACCATTACGTAAGTTAGCCAAACTTTTCTTTATGTCTTACGCAAAGAAAGACTACTGATTTGCAAACCATCTGAACTTGCTAAGCACGAAACAACAAAACCCATCATTTTATTGTAAACAAGGTGATAAAAATGAAAGCAGATGCCTATCAAAAACGCAAAGCGCAAGAAATTTACAACGACAGACGCAAGAAAAGCGGTGCATGTTTTTCTGGTGTCCCAATAACATGAATTTGTACTATTAATTGTGATAGCAATTGATTGTATTTAGTAGCATTCGAATTTGAACGATAAAGAATATCGACAATTATTGTTTAGTTTGCGATGTATGATGTAACCACCCTTCTTGCGATGTGATGGTAATATTAAGCGATGTTCTTTCGAGGTCACGTTCGATCACCAGTTGAAAAAACAACGCGCTCGAATAAAATTTTACTGGAATGGTTGTTTATGTTCTTTTTTCTGTCTTTATTAGGAAGGTTTTGTGTTCGTGAAATAGTTTTATCTCGTGATTATGACGGATATAACGCTTTGTTTTGATTGTGATGCCGGTATTTTTAAACGTTCTGTTTTAAATGATTCGAAAAAACGCGGAGCTATTAAATTTGACTGCAATGGTTTTTTATATCTGTTTCTCTTTGATAAGGACGGTTTTGCGTTGATGGAAAAATTGAATCTCGAGGTTTTGAAGGATCTAACGACGTGTTTGATTATGACGCCGTGTGTTAGGGGGACCGGAAAGTAATGTCGTTTCTGTGCATGTCGATATTTGATTGTCATTTGGTAGCTCATTACGTACTTGGAAGGCGTGTCAAAGAGATTTTGAGGTTATTGTATCATATTTGCTTCTGATTAATTAAGTATTAGACTGCAATTTGGGGCGAAATGGGGGGCCAATACCACAAGAGCATATCCGGCATTGGATGCTTTTTGAGTTTCGCAAGGGTAATACCGCAACTGCTGCGACTAAAAACATTTGCCATGTTTATCCAAGCACATTGGACGTTCGATAATGCCAAAGATGGTTCTCCAAGTTCAGATCAGGCAATTTTGATCTCTCGGATCAGGATCCATCGATCAGAAAGACCAACAACATTAGATAACGACGTGCTAAGGGCAAAAGTGGAAGCAAGTCCATGTCAAACAATTAAGGAACTTTCAAAAAGTCTTAACCGACTCGGTCAACCATCCAAGAACATTTGCCGCAGGTTGGAATAATAAGCAGAGCTGGTGTTTGGGCCCCCATAATCTATCCGAACAGAATAAAGCCAACCGGTCCATCACGTGCAACGTATTGCTTCAACGACATCGTACAGATCCATTTTTTGATCGCTTGATCACTGGAGACGAAAAATGGGTCCTGTAGGACAATCCGAACCGCAAAAGGAAGTGGCTCGGCCGAAATGAATTACCACGAACTACTGCAAAGCCGGGTTTACACCCCAAAAAAGCACTTCTGTGTGTTTGGTGGAATATATGAAGTGTTAAAACCCGGACAAACTGTTAATGCAGATGTCTATTGTGAACAATTGGAACGAATAAACCGGCCTTTGATTAAAAAGTATCCGGCAATTGTCAACAGAAAAGGAGATATTCTGCAACATGACAATGCAAGACCGCCGCACTGTGCAAAACGGACCTTAGACAAAATTAACGAATTGGGGTGGGAGGTACTGCCTCACCCACCGTACTCGCCCGATATTGCACCCTCGGATTACCATTTATTGCGATCGCTGCAACATTGGCTTAGTGGCAAAAAATTAGAACATTTTGATGATGTCCAAAATGTTATCTCGACATATTTTACAGAACAACCGATTGATTTTTACCGCTCCGGCATTGAAAACTTGTGTACCAGGTGGCAAAAGGTTGTTGGTAACGAAGGTGAATATATTGTTGATTAGAAATAAAAACATGTTCAAAATGTAGTCGTGTGAATTTAACTTAAGGAAACAACACTACTTTCCGGCCCCCCTAATATTTAAGTAGTCATCAAATTTTAACGATAAAGAATGTCGACAATTAAGTTATTCAGTTTGCGATGTATGATGTAACCACCCTTCTTGCGGTGGTAATATAAAGCCATATTCTGTCGAGTTAAAAAAAACAACGCGCTCAAATAAAATTTTACTTAAATGGTTGTTTGCGTTCTTTTTTCTGCCTTTATGTCTTTATTAGGAAGGTTTTGTGTTCGTAAAATAATTTTATCTTTTGATTATGATGGATCATACGCTTTGTTTTGATGCTGGTATTTTTAAACGTTCTGTTTTAAATGATTCGAAAAAACGCGGAGCTATAAAATTTGACTTCAATTGTTATTTATTTCTGTTTCTCTTTGATAAGGACGGTTTTGCGTTCATGAAAAAATTGAATCTCGAGGTTTTGAAGGATCTAACGACGTGTTTGATGGTGATGCCGTTATTTTTGTAGCAATAACGGTGCCTGCATTATATTCTTTAACCCAGCATGGTCTATCGGCATCATTTTAATTATGCCAGGAGTCTCAAATTAGTCAAATTTGCAACATTTCTATTATACTTAGAAAATAGCAGGTCGTGGTCACATTGGCGTTCTTAGCGTTAAGTATTGAAAATTAATTCTGCAAGACCCGTATAAACGAAAGTCTCCTTATTTTACTTTTAGAAAATAACTCGTGCAAAATCCCTACATTTAAAAATGATCGGTTAATATTTTTGCGATAATTTTTCTTCCGCGAACTTTTTTGTTCTGAGACTTTTTAATTAACGAGCTTCGCACAAGAATAACAAAAACCTGGAACTTCGTTGAAATCGGTTCAGTTCTGGCGCACACACGCACGCGCAAACATCAAATTCAAGTGATCGCCAGACCGATTATCAAACGCGGCAATTTTAAAACTACCCAATATTACACAGACCAAGCCGCTCTATCCGTGTAAGAAAGTAAACAAACGAATATTCTCTCCCTCTCCAACCAACTACGGTCTCAATTGGCCGTAAATTAGATCATCAAAGCGTGCCATGCTCAATAAAAACGCTTTCAAGACGTCTAATTTGGTATGCTCGCAAGAAATGTAGTGTTACTATTTATTAACTATCCAGTGTGCAAGTAAACACCGACATTCCAACTCAGTAAGCTTTTGTTTGAATGCCTTACTGTGATTGGCGGCCGAGATATTCACGTCATTTTAATCGAGATGAAGAAAGTTGTGTTCAATTGACAGCCGCCGTTCGTGGATTTGAAATAATTAGCGCTACTGCGTATACGCCGAATCGGTAGTGACCCGAGGGACTATTATTGGCAACTACTGTCCGTTGTTCGTTCGCGCTGAAACAACAGGAAACGAACTTCGTTAGCAGAGGTGGCTGAGTCGCTTAACCGCGCCACAACACCGCCGTGGAAATACACTTGTTGGTCAACAGGTGTTCACGACTTCCTCTTCAGATTTCATGGGAAACACAACGGCCACTTTAGAATCTATCGTTGTGTGACTTATTTAGAAACGACCAAAAATTAAATCAACTCGCCTACGTCATACCGACGGAGATCACTTACGTGACAGCTACGAAACTTACCTTTGGCGTGAATCATTTTCAAGTGATCGACGGTCATCTGCAGGATTTCCGCTTTCTCCAGCTTTGCAGATCCTTGCTTTTCGAAGGCGCTTGGCACAAGGCGCTTCAACTCGGACAGCGAAGTGTTGATGCGATCGCGACGCTTCTTCTCTATAACTCCGCGCCTCTTCTTCCTGGACAGCATCTGACAGCTCTCCGCGTCGTCCAGAGATGTACACCTACAAAACAAAGCACCCGCCATTTACCAATTGGTCAAAACAGCCCTTTGAGCAGATACTGCTGTTATCGGAACGCGGTTTGCTAACAAATACTGCAAGTGCGAGAACATTCTGGAAAGTAATTTGAACATTTAACCGTGTTAGTGAACTAAACTACACTTACTGCTCTTTTAAAACGCGCTGCCCTTTGCGAAGCGGAACCGTAATTGAAAAGCTTAGTCTCTTGAATGGAAACCTACCGAATTTGAGCGAGATATCCGCACCCTGTGACAGTCTTGGCTACAATTGTTAATGCACTTACTGCGTTTTACAGCTAGGCAACATTTTAAGGCGTTTGGTCTCATGGTATCGTTTAGAACATTCAACTAGGGCAGTTTATTGGTCTTTGGTGCAAATTAAGCAGTTACTGCCGTTCGGAAGAAATGATGGGCGTGGGAACATTTCAGAACATCTGACTGCCCTTTAAAAATGTTCGATGGGTCTTTGCACTGCATTCCTTAACCGTTCATATTGAATTTATAGTCATGTGGGTATTTTGTTTCCTCGCTCACTGCGCATAAATTTGCTTAAAGCGGTAAACATCGGGGTTTATCTTTTACGTTCTCGCATACATGCATGGTTTTATGTTTGTTGAGCTGACTCACGTTTATGAGGACCTCAGGAATTATTTATTCCCGAGGATTTTCTAATATTTTATTAACAACCCTTTTGGAATGGCGAATGTTATGCACTTACTGTTGTTGACAATCCAACAAAAACTTCCACCCTGAATAGTTTTTAAGTTTCTTGATGCACGGCGTAAACTTAGCAGTTACTGCTTTTTACCCAACGCATGCTCGTGGTAAAATTTAGCATAGACATGCGAATACTTTTGTTGGGCAGCCTCTATTGAATAGACTCTTATTGAGTAGACTCTTGTTGAGTAGACTTTTATTGGGTTGACTTTTATTGAATAGACTCTTATTGAGCGAGCAGAATCTTATTGAGTGAGAGACTCTTATTGAGTGGGCAGATTCTCATTGACTAGCCTCTTATAGGCAAGGCACGTATTAAGACGACTCTTAGTGGACACACTATCTTTGAAACAACTGACTGTAACTACTCGATCTGAACATACTTTAATTTAATAGGCTTATTGGGGAGACTCTTATTGAGAAGAGTCTTGTTGAGAAGAGTATTGTTGAGAAGTCTTATCGAGAAGACGTTTATGGGGTAAACCCTTATTGGGAAAAGTGTCGTCATTAATTATTTTATCACTTACTGTTCTTTAGAAGACTCCTCCGAAAAGACATCGTCGCAGTCGTCGCTCTCCGACAAAGGTCTCTTCACGGATCTGGAAACCGGTTGCCAGGAAGACGAAGGGTTGCTGCCGGAGTAACCCCAATGCAACGGGGTGTTCTGCGATAAAGAATTATCCATCCTGAGGGAAAGGAAGAGCACTTAGTCTAAGGCACTGGCGGTGAAGAAAAGTCGGTTATCGAAAACGGAAACAGAAAGAGTTAACACTCGCGGTTGAAGACGGCGAACGGATCTTTACGCGTGCCAGACGTCGTTCGGAACGTTTCCACGCGTGCACAACCGTCGGTTGAATGTCTTGCCCTGTTGATCTGACGGCTGTCCTAGCGCCGTTCCGACACGTTTTAACCCCCCACTATCATCCCCTCCTATCAACCAACTACCCAACGTACACGCGACCGATCTACCCTCTCGCTCTCGATCGTGGTCGACACTCCTTTCGATGTCGCTCTTCGTTCGGCACCGGGGTCGCGTGTGGACCCCTCTGACCAAATTTTCCCACACGATTTTCTAATCGAACACAAAGGCCCGAGTAATCGCAATTATTCCCTTATTGATAATTGATTCCGGGTTATTAGGGATTCGCTCGTTACTCTCTTGGCTCTTGAATCTTTGCTGTTTGCTTTTCGCTCTTCGCTCTTTGATCTTATCTCTTCGGTCATCTCCTTCCACGGTTACCACCCTCCTCTTTACTGCTCTCGTTCTTCCAGATCGTCTTCTCTAATAGCCCATTGATCTGTGCCTTTCGCTCTTTGCAGTCGCTCTTTACAATTTGTTGTTTGTTCTTAGCTGTCACCTCTTCGAAATTTTCTACCTCTCTTCGCTTTTCACTCTTCGTTGTTCGCTCTTTGATTTTCACTCTTTGTTATTCACTCTTTGCTTTTCGCTCTTCGTTGTCTTCTCGTTGCTTTTCGCTCTTCGGCCTTTGATCATTTCCTTCCACCGTTACCACTTTCCTCTTTACTACTCCCGTTCTTCCAGATCGTCTTCTCTCATAGCCCATTGATCTGTGCCTTTCGCTCTTTGCAGTCGCTCTTTACAATTTGTTGTTTGTTCTTTGCTGTCACCTCTTCTAAATTTTCTACCTCTCTTTGCTTTTCACTATTTGTTGTTCTCTCTTTGATTTTTACTCTTCGTTGTCTTCTCGTTGCTTTTCACTCTTTGCTGTTCACTCTTTGTTGTTTTCTCTTTGCTTTTCGGTCTTCTTTGTCTTCTCGTTGCTTTTCAGTCTTCGTTGTCTTCTCGTTGCTTTTCGCTCTTCGGTCTTTGATCATTTCCTTCCACCGTTACCACTTTCCCCTTTACTACTACCGTTCTTCCAGATCGTCTTCTCTCGTAGCCCATTGATCTGCGCCCTTTGCTCTTTACAATCGCTCTTTACAATTTGTTGTTTTTTCTTTGCTGTCACCTCTTCTGAATTTTCTACCTCTCTTTGATTTTTACTCTTCGTTGTCTTCTCGTTGCTTTTCACTCTTTTTTGTTCACTCTTTAGTCTTCTCTCTTTGCTTTTCGCTCTTCTTTGTCTTCTCTTTGCTTGTCAGTTTTCGTTGTCTTCTCGTTGCTTTTCAGTCTTTGTTTTTCTCTCTTCGTTGTCTTCTGATTGCTTTTCATTCTTCGTTGTCTCCTCGTTGCTTTTCACTCTTTGTTGTTCGCTCTTTGCTTTTCACGCTTCGTTGTTCTCTCTTTGATTTTTACTCTTCGTTGTATTCTCATTGCTTTTCACTCTTTGTAGTTTTCTCTTTGCTTTTCGCTCATCGTTGTCTTCTCCTTGCTTTTCAGTCTTCCTTGTCTTCTTGTTACTTTTCGCTCTTTGTTGTTCTCTCTTCGTTGTCTTTTCATTGCTTTTTACTGTTCGTTGTCTTCTCGTTACTTTTCGCTCTTTGTTGTCTTCTCATTGCATTTCACTCTTCGTTGTTCACCCTTTGTTGTTCTCTTTTTGCTTTTCACTCTTCGTTGTTCTCTCTTTGATTTCCACTCTTCGTTGTATTCTCGTTGCTTTTCACTCTTTGTTGTTCACTCTTTGTTGTTCTCTCTTTGCTTTCCGCTCATCGTTGTCTTCTCGTTGCTTTTCAGTCTTCTTTGTCTTCTCGTCACTTTTCGTTCTTTGTTGTCTTCTCATTGCATTTCACTCTTTGTTGTTCACTCTTTGTTGTTCGATCTTTGCTTTTCGCTCATCGTTGTCTTCTCGTTGCTTTTCAGTCTTCTTTGTCTTC
Organism: Helochares maculicollis; assembly: GCA_033557835.1. Taxonomy (NCBI): domain Eukaryota; kingdom Metazoa; phylum Arthropoda; class Insecta; order Coleoptera; family Hydrophilidae; genus Helochares; species Helochares maculicollis. Next base: position 14,897 of record JAWQRO010000405.1, read on the forward strand.
TTGTTGCTTTTCGCTCTTTGTTGTTCTCTCTTCGTTGTCTTTTCATTGCTTTTCACTGTTCGTTGTCGTCTCGTCACTTTTCGCTCTTTGTTGTCTTCTCATTGCATTTCACTCTTTGTTGTTCACCCTTTGTTGTTCTCTCTTTGCTTTTCACTCTTCGTTGTTCTCTCTTTGATTTCCACTCTTCTTTGTATTCTCGTTGCTTTTCAGTCTTCTTTGTCTTCTCGTCACTTTTCGCTCTTTGTTGTCTTCTCGTTGCATTTCACTCTTTGTTGTTCACTCTTCGTTGTTCTCTCGTTGTTTTTCACTCTTTGTTGTCTTCTGGTTGTATTTCATTCTTCCTTGTTCTCTCTTGGCTTTGGTTTTTCAACACAGCGAAGCGTTTGTTTCCGAAAGTATTGTTGTACAGTTGAGCGATTTTGTCGAGGAAGTTCACTTTTTAGTGGATCATTTTTGCGATAGGAAACTTTCTTCAATCGTGCAGACGAATGCATTTCCAATTTACAAGTACTTTAATTCCGCCGTGATTTTATGGACAATGGAGCGGTGGAAATTTGCTCGCTTGTGAATAATAGGTTTTTACGTGGCAATAGGGCATCGCAGATTGCGTTGACTATTAATAGCGGAGTTTTGTAAATAAACAAATAATGTCCAAAAAGTGCGAGCCAAATGTTAACAACAATGTCATTTTAAAGTTAAGACTTTTAAGGAGAAAAAGTTTGAAAACAATTAAATTTGGACCAAAAAAGTCCAAGTGAAAGAGTTATTAAGCGCTTCCTAAATGGCTGCGCAAGAAGCAAGCTATTAAATCAAGTGCGCCGTGCATCAACATTCATTGTTTCAGCGCCGCCTCTGCGATCGCTTCCGCTGCCACTGCTGACCGATATTACGTGCAATTAACGCAGCAAGTGTTGATTGCTCGGATTCTTCGATCGAGGCGAAGATTGTAGCGAAGGGGCAGCGCAAGGAGAAGGGGGTGCAACGCAAAGAACGAAGGAAGGGAGAACGACTCGTGGTTCACAGCCACACGATCCTATCGACGGCTCTGGTTTAGTGGGGCACCTGTAGGGTAATTTTTCAAGTCTCCGAAAAGGGTGACGGAAACAGGATATCGCAATCTATTAGATGCCACCCTCTCGGAACCAGACCGGGAATGCGTTGTGGGAACGATAGCGAAAGGAGTGAGTACCCACCCGATGTTTACCTGCGCGACCGACGCGAGGCCGGGGCGCAACACCTGGTTACTACCACCGACGTCAAAGCGAAGATTCTTGTTTCCACCCTCATTCGCGCCCTTCAGATGGTCCGACCTTGAGCGGTACTTGATGCTCGTCGATCAAAAGAAACACCGTAAGGCCATTGAACATTTTTTGGGAAGAGCGCTCCTTCTGGAGTGGTTGAAAAACACCCCGGAACCGTTTCGTTTAACTGTACGCATCCCCGTTACTGTCATTTTTTACGCATCCCCTATGATGTTTTTGTGTGCTTTTGTTACTTTTATTGCACTTTTTCGCGTAGGTGTCTTGCTGCGCTTCCGCGTTCTTTTCACAGGATTTTTATCGTAAGCGAGGGGCGCATTTTACGTTCTCACACTCAGATTTTCTTACATCCCCTTCGTACTTTACCGTCATAAACTTCCTTTTTACATTCCCGTATTACTAAACTTCGTATAGTAAAGAATAGGTATTGACATCATGAAAAAATTCTACGAAGAGATTTTGACGTACCTCCACGTTTCGAGTGCCCCTGAATCCATTTTTGACATGTTTTCTGCATGTGTGTATGTAGACACGATAGCGATCAGACCGTTTGGGGTGGGGCTATGAAATTTAGCATAAGGCTATTATCGCAAAAAGTTAGATCTGCATCAACTTTTGAGGCATGTAGGACTACCGGAAGTACCTGCTTACCTACACAGTATTGAAATTTTTTCAAGTACACTAGTTTTTAAAATTAAGCTATCGGATTGACATTTCGTGCACATCTTAAATATCGCAAAAAACTGACATATACAGATTTTCAGCATGATCGGAGCATCAGAAGTGCTATTTTTATAATTTTGAAAGTTCCAATTTTAGTAGGCCTTGGAATAAAATACTATGAAATTGTCATAAAATTGGTAAATATGTTACAAAAATGTTTAGCATGGAAAATATAGCAATAACAAATAGTTTCGTGTAAATTTGAACACCGGAAGTGGGGCTTTACTGTCATAAATTTCATTTTTACCTTCCCGTATTACTATACGAAGTAAAGGGAAGTTACTGGGATCAGGAATAAATTCGACCTCGAGATTTTGACGGATCTCTACATTTCGAGTGCCCTTGAATCCATTTTTGGTATGTTATCTGTATGTGTGTGTGTGTATGTCAATACGATATCGGTCAGACCGTTTGAGATGGAGTGATCAAATTTGGTATACGACCATTATCGCAAAAACTTAGATATGTATCAACTTTTGAGGCTTATAGAACCACCGGAAATACCTGTTTACCTAGACAGTTTTGAAATTTTTTCAAGTAAAGTAGTCTTTAAAATTAAGCTATCGGAATGAAATTTCGTGCACATATTAAATATCACAAAAAACTGACAGATACAAATTTTCAACACGATCGGAGCACCGGAAGTGCTCTTTTTATAATTTTGAAAATTCCAATTTTAGTAGGCCTTGGTATAAAAAATTGTACGAAAATGTTACAAAAATGGTAAATATGGAAAATATAGCAATAAAAAGTAGTTCCGTGTAAATTTGAAAACCGGAAGTGGGATTTTACCGTCATAAATTTCATTTTTTAGTTATTAATTTAGACTCCACAATTGGACTCTTAGTTTAGTGAAGAATTCACATATTGAAATTCGAGGCTTCGCAAAACGTTTTTATTAGCGTTCGGTATTACAGACTAGCTAAGCGTATATATTTATATTTTTAAAAAACAAAGTATTGTACATATATAGAATATACAAATATTTGGTCTTTGTTACGGATTATTTTTATAATTAAATAGTGAACTAGATGACACCAAAAGACATGAAAATTACTAACAAGAATTTTTATTCACAATTACAAGACCCATAGTTAGCCCTTTTTGAAAATTTCATTTTCGAAAGAGCGAATGGAGGACTAGAATTTTGTCTGTTTTAGAGACACTTATATGTCAAAATCCATTAATACTATCGTTGGGAACTCGATTATATTGTTACTGCTATAAAAGTTAACAAATACGCGCTGTCGCGTTTTACAAAAATTCACCGCATGATGGGGTGAGAGGTGGATTAACAGAGATATCAGTATGTCATTCCCCCATTTTTGGGACTTTAATTAACAAGAGTGGGTGATAAATATTGTTTTACAAGAGTACTTGTATATTGTAAACCGCTGATTGTAGAATCGGGAAATTTTGTGTGCAGATACTCCTTTAAATCAGAGGCGCATTTTTCGTTTTACGATAATTTCATTCAGAGGGCGCGAAGGGTTGCTGTTAAAAGCGACAAAATTAAGATTTTGATTTTTCTGCAAGACGAAATTAACTGTTACACTATCATCGGCATTTTAAAGGGATGAAAAGTGAAGTCTTCTTAAAACTTAAGATTAAGGATAGAGTATCACAGTTTACAATAATTTAGTTTTAGTCGAAAGGCGGCCTTGCCTCACAACTGGCCCATTTCAAAAATCGAATTTGTCCGACTTTATTAAATTCATCGGCTTAATTATCGATGCAGATCTAATTGCCAAACTATCTCCAACTTCGACATCGATTATTATAAAAGCTACAAACTTATGATAATAATTAAATCAAAATAAGGGTGGTCGTAAATTGAATGCATGTAGGGTGGTTAGTTAGGGGATGACGAAGTTGTAAGAGAGGCGCGCGGTGAGCGGGGGTCGTTCTAGTACTGCAATCGTGGGAAATGGTGAGAAGCCGTCGTCACACCGCTGCCACGCGACCAGGAAAACGCTTTGTTGTTTGTATCCATGAGTTTGTGTGCCAAATAGAGCTTAGGACTAATTTTTAAAGGGTAGCTGGAAAGCTACTTCACACAAAGGAGGCGGAGGCTGCGTATTCATTCCGTCTTTCGTTTGCGGAAAGGATTACGATTTCTACTTACTGTATATGCGTGCGACCCAGTGTGGGAGTATCCTCCAGTTTGGGCACACCAAATCTGCACGCACGTTATACGGTTAAGAAAACTTTCGGTACCTGGCCACCGCGATGACCTGGTGGGACATTTTTAATACAACTTTCTGTAATATGCAACATCTTATACCGGTAAAGTCCCACTTCCGGTTTTCCATTTTGCCCGAAATTACTTATTATACCGAATTTTACATTGTTGGGCATTTTTGTAACAATTTTCTACATTTTTTTTTATTCCAAGGCCTACTGAAATTAGAATTTTTAACATTTCAAAAATGGCACTTCCGGTGCCCCGATCGTATTGAAACTTTATATCTGCCAGTTTTATGCGATATTTAAGACGTGCACAAAATTTCAATCCGATAGCTTAATTTTAAAGACTAGTTTACTTGAAAAAATTTCAAATCTGTGTTACCTACACAGCTTATGACTGTAAAGTCCCACTTTCGGTTTTCAAATTTACACGGAACTATTTGTTATCACTATTTTTTCCATGGATACTATTTTTGCAACATTTTTGTAACATTTTTTATTCCAAGGCCTACTAGAATTGGAATTTTCAAAATTATAAAAATAGCACTTCCGGTGCTCCGATCATGTTGACAATTTGTATCGGTCAGTTATTTGTGATATTTAAGATGTGCATGAAATTTCAATCCGATAACGTAGTTTATGAGACTACTTTGCTTGAAAAAATTTCAAAACTGTATAGGTAAACAGGTACTTCCGATGGTCCGCCATGGTTCAAAAACTGATACAGATCTAAGATTTTGCGATAATAGCCGTATACCAAATTTCATCGCCCCACCTCAAACGGTCTGACCGCTATCGTGTTTAGACACACACAGATAATGCCAAAAATGGTCTAAATGGATTCAGGGGCACTCAAAACGTGGAGATCTGCCAAAATCTCAGGTTCGAATTTTTGCATGATCTCAATGCTTCTCCTTTAGTATACGGGAATGTAAAAAATGAAATTTATGACGGTAATGTCCCACTTCCGGTTTTCAAATTTACACGGAACTATTTGTCATTGCTACATTTACAATGTTTACCATTTGTGTAAGAATTTTGTAACATTTTTTATTCCAAGGCCCACTAAAATTGAAATTTTCAAAATTATAAAAATAGCACTTCCGGTACCCCGATTGCATTGAAACTTTGTATCTGCCGGTTTTATGAGATATTTAAGGCGTGCACAAAATTTCAATCCGATAGCTCGTTTTTAAAGACTAGTTTACTTGAAAAAATTTCAAAACTGTGCAGGTAAACAGGTACTGCCGGTGATCCGACATGCTTCAAAAGTTGATACAGATCTAAGATTTTGCAATACTAACCGTACACCGAATTTTATCGTGCATACACACAGACGACGTGCCAAAAATGGTCAAAATGGATTCAGGGGCACTCAAAATGTGGAGATCTGTTAAAATCTCGTGGTCGAATTTTTTCATAATCCCAATACCTTCCCTCCTTCGTATAGTATGAAGGCATTGTAAAAAAGAAATTTATGACTGTAAAGTCCCACTTCCGGTTTTCAAATTTACACGGAGCTATATGTTATTGTTATTTTTTCCATGCTAAGCATTTTTGTAACATATTTACCAATTTTATGACAATTGCATAATTTTATTTTATTCCAAGGCCTACTAAAATTGGAATTTTCAAAATTATAAAAATAATACTTCCGGTGTTCCGATCATGTTGAAAATTTGCATCTGTCAGTTTTTTGGGATATTTAACACGTGCACAAAAGTTCAATCGGACAGCTTAATTTTAAAGACCAGTTTACTTGAAAAAAATTGAAAACTGTGTAGCTAAACACAGACAACATGCCATAAATGGACTCGGGGGCACTCAAACCGTGGAGATCGGCAAAATCTTTCCTTGGATTTTTCCGTGGTCGAAGGTATTTACTATAGTATAGTATAGTAGCACGGGAATGCCATGTTGCGCTGGAAAAATGCAAGACCATTTGTGGAGTTGTCGGAAGAGCTGGGTTCGGTCGTTCCTAAACGCAAACAAATTATTTTCGTGATTGCTAAATTAAGGTTTAGCGTCGAAATATAGCCGGGCTATTTTCGGCGCCTTTCGCTGTGACCCACGACCCTCTCGAGCCTCGTCCTAAACCGATCCGCCTTTGTTTCTCCTCGAAGAAGTGGTCGAAAACAAAAGAGTCTCGGATAAAGAAAAACGCGTATCATCCTTTTGTTTGAAATTGCAGGTCTCGTGCGGCTTCGTGGACGCTCGGCGTCGCGCTCATCTAACTCAGATTTTTGCCGTCGCAGAAGGTGGGGACGCAACTCCCGCTGGCGAAACACATGCCGAAATTTTCTCCAAACTAGATGAATCTCCTTCATCTTCATCAGTTTTTTATGAAAGTTGCAACCGCATAACTAACAGCAGAGTCCCCGGCCCATCATGTCGGGAGATGTCAGAAAGCGGAGGGAGAAGAAGCGCAAGAAAGGTAAGACCTACCATTTATTCGTTTTTCGTTTTTCGCTTAATCTCACCGGTCTATTTTTGTAACCGCTTCCATTTGGCAATGCCAGCCCGAATAATATTCGGCTCCGCCACAACCAGCTTATTAACGATAAGATTCTTGGTCGTCAGACGTGATCTAGAGCGAGAGCTTGGACCGAGGGATCTTGGCCGAATTATAATTAGATTAGATTAGATGCGAGTTATTTTAGCCGAGCACGTGCTCTTTTTTGCCCAATTTTGACGCATTTCTTTATTTTCTTTCCTCAGAAGATTCGGTGGATGACGTGGTGGCCCAAGCCGCCGCTCACCATCACCATGCGGCGCCGCCGCCTTCGATGAACGACGACATCACCATCCATGTCCACAAGGAGAGCTCCACAGGTGGAGGTATCTGCGCGAAATTCGTATTTTTCATCCTCCTGGCGATTTTGGCGGTGCTCATCGGCTTGATCATCACGGAACATCGGGGCCTCACCGACTGTAAGTGTTTCCAACTAACCTCACTTTGCAGTTTCCCTAGATCCTCTCCACTTTTAGTTCAGTTTCGTTGGGTTGTTACAACAAACCACGGATCACTTTCGCCCACCTCTTGCGAAAGTTAACCGACCGAATCGCCTTATTGGCGCAGCGACGATTTTAATGCGAACAGGGAACACTTTTTGTCGAATATTTACGACTCTCCAACATTGCTTTTGACTTACTTCAAGTTAAGTGGGCGAATTTCTAGACATCGGTTCAGTGACAAATAAAAATCTCCTTTAACTGTATTATTAATCACACCATTAAAGAACAACTCTACAAAGATTTTCGTTTCCAGTGGACACGGTAGACACAGAATCTCGATTCTCGCAATTATTTGACGGTTGGACTGAGGAAAAAGGACACCATGATGACCACGACGAACCGGAACATTTGGAGGAAGGCGATTCTCACGAAGATGAAGACGATGGGCATGATGACGGACATGATGAAGGACACGAGGAAGACGATGACCATGATGACGACGATGATGATGATGATGAAGAGGCATCTGAGCAAGACGTTTCCACCGTCGTAGATGATGAAAGCGTACAGGAAGATGACGAGGCTACCGAAGAAGAACCTACTGAAGAAGAGCCTACCGAAGAAGATCCCACAGAGGAAGAACCTACTGAAGAAGAGCCCACTGAAGAAGATCCCACAGAGGAAGAACCCAGTGAAGAAGATCCCACGGAGGAAGAACCCACCGATGAAGAAGCCGAACCTACTGAAGAAGACGTAGAAGCTACCGAAGAAGATCGCGAGGCTTCTGAGGAGGATGAGATCGAAGCTACTGAAGAAGAAAAAGAAGCTACCGAAGAAGACAATGACGTGACCGAAGAAGAAAAGGACGCAACGGAAGAGCAAGATGAAAGCAAAGAGGTCGTCCGGGGAGCTCGGGCGAGTGAGGAAGTAGATGAAGATAGAACTCACGACTCGGTTCCCAGCGCAAGTGGCGAAGAAGAAGATATCGAAGCAAAAACCGATGCTAGAGCCGTAAGTACAAATGTCGCCTTTAACCTGCCCTTACTTACCTGCCGCTTGCTTCGTAGGGAACAAGTCCAACCAAACAAGAAACAAGAGAGGACGAATCGGAGAACGAAGAGCCCCACACGGAAACGACTGAAGGAGTCGGAGGTAAATGTCACTATTTTCTTACTAATTTTCACATTGGGCTATGTCCGATTGTACCCCACAAAGAAACCGATCAAGTGAAGTTCTAACCGACTGTGATTTATGCAACCAAAAATGCGAGGTGTAGTCATTTGTTTTCTAAAGCCTCACCGTTTCCTTTTGTATTGTTTTGTCTTGCAGTTGCAATTCCACGTTGTATTTTTTCTGTCGTAGACTTTTTCAGTAAAAACTAATCACTTTGAAACTCAATTGCGAATTAAAACTGTCAACTACAAAGTAAAACTGTTAATTACGAACTGAAACTGTCAATTACAAAGAGAAACTATCAATTACAAAGTAAAACTATCAATTACAAAGTGAAACTGTCAATTACAAAGTGAAAGTGTCAATTTCAAAGAAAAACTGTCAATTACAAAGTGAAACTGTCAACTACAAAGTAAAACTGTTAATTACGAACTGAAACTCAATTACAAAGAGAAACTATCAATTACAAAGTAAAATTATCAATTACAAAGTGAAACTGTCAATTACAAAGTGAAACTGTCAATTAGAAAGTGAAAATGTCAATTAAAAATTGGAAAGGCCATCTATGATCGAAAATGAGCACTTGCAAATTAAAAATGTACATTTGCAAATTTTTCAACAGCCGTTTGCGACTTTTAATATCGGCAGCGATATTGTCGGAGCATCTTAGTTTGTCTCGAGTCTTGATCGTAAACGTATTGTAACATTGTGAATTGGTGTAAATCAGGAAATGCAGAAATTAATCGCTGCTGTATGTTACAGTGGCGAAAATTGGAGTCGGCGCCGCACTTTTGGTAGTGGCGTACGTTGTTTTGGTTAGGAAATGGAGAACTGGTTGGTAACTGTAGTGAGCATGCCGTTTTTAGTACCTAGCATTAGACCTACCAAAAGTCAAAGCGATAAACAAAGATTGGCGAAATTTTCCAGTCCTGGCAAAATTACAACCAGTCGTGTCAAATCGTACCCGGTAGTAACAAATCGTACCTAATCGGGACAAATAATACCTACCTAATGGTAGCAAATTATGCCCAGTCGCGGAACGTTGAGTTGATCGCGGCCAAAAATATGCGCCGCATCATCTAATCTCATCTAAATTACACATCGCAATTGCTTGCCATGGCAAAACCACTACGTCCATGGCAAAATTAGTGTCGATTCTGTATTTTTCCACCCGTCAGAGAATTTTTGGCACGATTGGTACTGTATGTGTCTTGCGCTTTCCTTTAAATGGCAACTAACAAAATTTTTGCATTTCCTGATATGTGTGCCTTACTTTCATGTATTTAGTTCTTATCAAACACTGTTAAATGTTTTTTGTAACTCTTGGTTTTACGCTTTCGTTCTACTTTTTATGTTTAGTGTTGTAATTTAATAATACTACCGGGCTGTCCTGTTTTTCCTTTGTAACGTTTCGATATCCTGGTAATTTTTATAAATCCAATCATCAAATAACCCGGCCTTCATGGGTAAGTCGATGATCTATAGTTAAACCAAGAATCTCTGGTTAAACCAAGACTCGCTGGTTAATCCAAGAATCTATGGTTAAACCAATGATCTGCGGTTAAACCAATGATCTGTGGTTATCCCAACGAACTGTGGTTAACCCAATGATTATGGTTAAATCAATGATCTACCTGATCTAGTGATGTACCAATGGTCCATGGGTAAACAATTGATCTGTGGATAACCCGGTGATCTATCAGTATACCAGTGACTTATTGATAAATCGACGGCCTATGGGTAACCTAACTATCCGTCGGTAACTCGGTGATCTTAAGCTGATCAGTTAAGCAACTGAGTACTCTTTTGAGATTGGGTGATCCTCCCATCAGTCAGTTCATGGGATAATGCGATGATTGTTAGGTAATCCGGTGTTATTTGAGGAGTTCGGATAACTCTGTATAAGATCAGAATTTATGATGATTTAGATGGCAAAGTCGAAGAACAGAGAGTCCCAGATTTAACGCGACGCAACACCATCGTTCCTCCGCCGCCTTTAGAGCAAGTGGAGCAGGAATTGGAGATCGACGAGGAGGAATACTCCGACGAGGAAGGATTGGAAAGCGAAGATGAAATAACGATACTCCCACAAACTAGAGAAAAGTACCAAGTGCTGCGTTCCACCTACATGAGAAGCATGACGCCCGAGAGTGACGATTACCCTCTGGAAGATGAAATCAGAGGGACCCGGGTAGGCCACGGGCCAACGAGTCAGATGACCCAGCCTCCGCAGAGTATCCAGCCCCAAATGCGTCAAACTGCTCAGCCTCAGATTCGCCAAACCGCCCAACCGCAAATCCGTCAAACCGTTCAGCCTCTAACCCGTCAAACTGTTCTGCCGCAAAGCACGCAGCAAAAACCGCCGGATCAAACTTTCCCTCAGATGGGGCAAACCTCTGCGCCCACTGCAACCTCTCAAACCCCACAAGCGTCCCGTCTGATTCATACTTCGCAACCCCGTCAGCCTTCGCCGATTTCGCACCCGGCACAAATGCGCCCGGTTCAGACCTACGAGCAATACGAAGACGATGATAATATTGATTACGACGACGAGGAAGAAGAAGATGAGGAAATCGAGCCCGACGAAGAAATCGAACCCGACGAAGAAAATGATCCCGAAGAAGATCCGGACGAAGATTCGGACATCGACGAGGAGCTTCTGAAGAAGTTGGAAGCCAAATACGGCCGCTTGCACCAAAGGGCCCAGAATGAAGAGGAGGAGGAAGCAAGCGAAGAAGACGAAGATGAAGATTTGGGCTCTTGGAAACGTAACATAGTTTCTTAAGTAATATCCTATTTCTGCATTCTATTATTATAGTCAGTCTAGTTTTTGCGTCATAAGCGTTTTATAGTCTCAACAAATCTGGTGTCTCCATTCAACATTCAGGACGTTACTCATCGAAATGCTATGTAGGTATTTTTTATCGTTCTAACTGTATACGCACGTATGTAAATACGTTATACAAGTATGAGTACAGGACTGTTGAGTGGAGACTCCTGATTTTTTTAAATTGAAACAAATTGATGATCTAGGTTTAGTTAAACGTAACTTTCACTTGCTCGGAGCCGGAAATGGCATCTTTGTAGTATATTTTTTATACAAATAAATAAGCACGAGTGACAAAATCTTGGGTACTGCTCTTAAAGCAACTATTGTGAGTCTTCGATGGTGTCAACATCTTCCGTTAAACAACATTTCGGTGTTCTGTAGACTGATTTTGTTCTTAGGAGTGGAAGCCACGCCCGATGCTACGCCGCAGCAATCTGACGATGAAAGAGGAACCGACAGTTACAAATTGGCAAACATAACGAACATAGGCGATAATGAAGTTAAAGAAAAATTAGACGAAGCTGACGCACAAGTCCATGACGTAAGAAACTTTGACAATGTATTACTAGCGCTAAATATGGTAAAAGGCAATTTTTTAATATCTACTCTTGTTATTTTATCAGGTCTAAAATTCCTTTTAAAATTTTATTAAGCTCATCCAAATATCCTTTCGGTTTGAGAATCGACACCTAGGTGTCGCTGTGTGATTTTGATTTAGTTTTCAATTATTTAACAAAGAATTTTTTGCTCAATTAGCAACTATTGCCTAAATAATATTAAAATGGAATGTTCAGCGCTGACTAAAGTATTTACTAACGTTTTCTCCGATACGACCTCGCTTTTGTTAGAGAATTTTTGTTCAAGCTGGTTGTTCTATAACCCAAAATTTCCACTTTTATGTCAAATTTGGTCAAATGTTTTGATTTTGAATTAGAAATTTGGCATTCAAAACGACTTCTCGTTGTAAACGTTCTGCTTTGTGAGTGCTATCGTGACATAAATTCTAACAAAAGCCGCTTTTGGTGATAAAAGTGTTTTTTGAAGAAAAATGCTTTGATGTAGCAAGCGCTTGATTAATACAAAACTGTTCAGGTTTAGCTTAGAGTGTCTTTCATGTACATATTTAATTAAGTTTAAGTCGTAAAACATTTTTGGTACGAAAATCTCACACGCCATCGATTGTTTTTGTTACCGTTCCGCACTTTAACACCATAACTAACGAAAAGAATCGATGCAATCGTTTGATTGATTCGTTTTTAACGGCGAGTTGCAATAATTTCCCCGCTTACCTTTCACGTTCCCCGTTCCTGTCTTTCTCTTTACTCGAACACAACAAGTATATCTGGTGATTCTCCCACATATTTAGTTTTAGTGTTTTCAGCAGGTTTTGAGATTTGCCTTCTTTTGTTTATTTACTATAGTTACACAACTAATACGATTAATGAGTGATTTTGTTGTGTTTTCCTGAAATTTCCTATTAACAGAACCCCACAGAGGCTATAAAACTTTACCAAAAGATCCTAGAAAGCAAACCTATGTCCCCTAGGGCTAGATATGGAATCGCAAGGAGTTACGATCGTAGGGTCGAATTAAATCCCACATTGGAATTGGTTTGGGAAGCCATAAATAATTATTTGCTTGTTTTGAAAGCAAACGATGTTCCGGACGCTCTGTATGTCGACACTGCTGAGAGGGCTTTGAAACAACTACGAATGGTCGGTAAGTTTTTAATTAATCTGCCGTTTGCATTTATTTTTATAGTGCCTCAATTCTTACGTATGAACAAAGAGGTTCGCTTGGGGCACCGTGAATGGTGTTTCTGTAGATTTGCCCACGGGGCAGATCGTTCGATTCGCAGCTTAGCCCAGTTTTCGTCGATGTCCACGGCCTACTAAAAATGGAGTTTTTAACATTAAAAAAATGGCACTTCTGGTGCTCCGATCGCATTGACAATTTGTATCTGTCATTATTTGGAGACGTTTTAGACGTGCACGAAATTTCAACTTGATAACTCTATTCTAACGACTCGTTTACTTGAAAAAATCTGGACTGTCTCCACTCATCATGCACGTAGACCGTTTAAGGTGGAGGACTTACATTTGAAATGTGGATATTATCACAAAATCGTAGCTCTGTATCAAGTTTTAGGTCATGCAGCACCACCGAAAGTACCCATTTACCTTCATAATTTAGAAAATGTTTCAAGTAAACTACTCTTTAAAATTATGCTATCAAGTTGAAATTTCATGCATGGCTTAGACGTCACGAAAAAATGATAGATGCAAATTTACAGCTTGATCGAAGTGTTGGAAATGCCATTTTTTAAGTTTTTTAGTTACTAATAATCGCAGGAATGTTGAGTGGAGACACTCCAGTTTTTTTGTTAATTGCATTAGTGGGCTAAGGTGACGCTCTTAATTGAAGCTCGAATTGACCGTGTCGAAGCCTCGAGTGCAACCTTTTGCCATACAAAATGTTTGCTTTACTGTCGATTACTTTTTCTAAACAAATGTGATCGAGAATTAGTAAGATGGACAGAAAACTCTTCGTTTCTGCATCACGACAATGCACGTTCTCACCCTATTGGCCAGATTTACTTCCTTGTGCATAATGGCTGTTCCCGAGTCTCAAAAAGCAACTCCGAGAACGTAATTTCGCCTTCAAGCGGAATCGAAGCAGGAAATCGACTTTGACGACTGTTTCAAAACCTGCAACGACCATTGCCAAAGTATATCTGGAGGGGTTACTTTGTAGCGGATGAAACAAATTTGGAATAACAATTGAGCACTTCCGGTTTATTTAGAAAGTCTTATAAGTTTTTGATCACAACAGTTTGTTTGTACGAAGACGTATATTGCGGAGGCATTCGCTTTTTTCTAAATTAAACACGTTGATATGACTACAATCTAATAATTGGAATTTTTATGTGACTTTAAGGTCGATATAATTTGGTCATCACGGTCCAACAATGGTTGATCGACAGGTTTCCCGAGGACTTCACGTTTAAGAATCAATTGGTCGTCACCTACTTAACGATAAACAAGTAAGTGCTTTATATATGAAACTCAGAGATTCGTTTCGTCAAAAAAATTGATTAAAAATCAAGGAATGCAATTAAGAATACAGTATAATAAATTTAAACTAAGAGTAACACATTTTGACCCGACGATAATTAAAACTACTTTTGGAAAAGAACAAATTTTCATTAGGATTCTTGAATAAAATGCCAAAATCTTTTTAGGGTGCCCGAAGCCCGCCAATTGCTCCTCAAAATTCTACAAAATTCGCCCGACGACGGTTTCGCCCTCGTCCATTATGGGTTCATCCTAAAAACCACCGACAACGACCTGGAAGGCGCCATCGAGTACATGAAAAGGGGCATCGAAACCAAAGAGCCCGGCGTAATCGATGGGCGCTTCTACTTCCACCTGGGCGACGCTTACGCCCGATTGGGCCGGCAGGAAGAGGCCACCAAAGTGTACGAAGACGGGGTAACGAACAATCTCTTCCTCTCCAAATACCAACGGAGCCTCTACAACGTGGACCGTCTGACCGGAAAACCCTGGTGGGACATCGATGAAACCCCGTACGCGGAATTCTTTCGCATCCTAGAACGGCACTGGCTGCAGATCCGCAACGAAGGTCTGTCCGTCTTGAACGAAAAGGGTTACTTCAAAGACGAGTCGGAAAATCTGAAAGACGTCGGAGATTGGAAGCAATTCGAGCTGTTCGCGAGAGGGGCGAAGAACAAAGACAACTGCAACAAATGCCCGTTTACCTGCAGCATCGTGGAAGCCCTGTCCGACGCCAGGAAGTGCAAGAGAGGTCAGATAAAGTTCAGCGTGATGCATCCGGGGACCCACGTTTGGCCCCACTGCGGGCCCACCAACTGCCGGCTCAGGGCCCATCTCGGCCTGAAAGTCCCGCCGAACACTTTCATTCGAGTCGCCGAAGAAACGAGGAGTTGGAAACAAGGGAAAGTTTTTATATTCGACGACAGTTTTGAACACGAAGTGTGGCATAACGGAACCGAGCTCCGATTGGTACTTATAGTGGACGTTTGGCATCCGGAACTGACGGCAACCGAGAAAAAGAACCTTCGCCCAATTTGACGCAACGATTGTGATTTTTTTATTTTTTTATGATTGCATTGCAGAATGAACCTAGTCTGTTGACATGATTATTTAATAAAATTATTTTATTATAATCCCGTGAGTTAATTATTGTTTGTCCCCCGTACGAATAACGTCGCCAAATTTCTAACTTCAATCCATCGAATGAGCCGAGATGAAAATGACAGTATCAAAGATTCTACTTTAATTACTTCTGAAATTTCAGGGACGGATTCGGAATTTTTAAAAAAAATTAAGATTTACCTTCTCATTACTCTTGAAACTAGCTTGGTCGAATGCGAAGCAAATACAAAAATACTGTTAGGGACGGGATGCATAGCCGAGTGTCAAGAAATCAAAATCTCGCAAGTTATTAAAATTATTTATAAAAATACACGTCTTAACAATCTAATAAATATTTTATAAATACTAATAAATAACTAAGGGCATTACATCGACCAACACTTGATTGTTGCTATAAGTGATAATCAATTTAGAGGATCAATGACGTAACATACAGACTAAAGCAAATAAACATAACGACACTAAAATACCATTAAAATTAGCTCTAAAACAAATGCGTCCGATACCTAGATTATAAATAAAATATGTGTTAGTGGAAGATTCGTCAACGGCCTCGTTCGTAGCCGGGAAATATTAGTTTCAAAGCCGCACCCAGGTTATCGTTAACCAAAAATGCGAATTTCTTCCCCAGATCGAAACGACAGCAGGGGCAACTGTAAATTTCACAACTGAACGATCTCTTCAGACAGTCTTTGCAAATGTTGTGGTTGCAATCCGTAGTGACCGGCTCGTAAACGACTTCTTGGCAACAAATGCACATGAACAGTTCTTCGACTTTACTCGTAAACTTGCTTTGTTCCCCGCCCAGACATTCGGTGCATTCCTCCCAAAGCTTTTTGTTTTGTTCGTCCTCGGCTATGAATTTCTTCAATTCCTCGTCCAGTTTGTAACCGACCGCTTTGAACTTTTTGCTAGGGGAGATGTTGAAGATGTCGGTTAAAACGCGTTTGCGTGACTTGTTTTTGTTGTTGTTCTTCTCGTCGCTCTCTTTGGTGGCCTGAGCTTCCAAATACCCGGCAGGATAGATCATATCCAGTTGCTTGCCGCCCTTCTCCCACGGGGCCGGATTAGGATCGTCTCTCCTTAGCAAATACCTGAAACCGACGTGAAAGTCTCAGCAAAAACTAAACTAAAAATTGAAAAAATCAGCGAGCAAGAAAATACAAACCTCCAAACGGTGAAGCCGGATTTTCCCTTTTTCGGAAAGTACTTGACCACCTTGTAAAGACCGTCGTAACGGTTTCCGTCTTTAGGAGCAAATTTGGAATGCTTGCCGAGTTTAAAATTGCGAACGACCCGCACGGGTCTGCCGTTTTTCCAATTCTTCGATTCCGCACCGACTTTATCGTTGAACTCGGCGTTACAATTTAAAGCGAGAGCTTTATTCATCAACGTCAAAGTTTGGTCGCAGCTTTGGTCGGAACACCGTTTGTTCCCCGACAGATCCCTTCCGCCGGACCCTGTGTAATAAAATTCATTTCCTTTATCGACGTCATCTTCGTAGCCCCCGCTCAAAACTATGCTGTAGGCGCAGTGGTTTTCTCGGCCGTGGATTCCGGCTACGGGCGGTCGGTGAATTCCAGCTTCGGACACTTGAACCCGGAACTTCCAGCAGGTGCCTACTTCGATTCCGGGAACGGGTCCCACGTGGTCCTTGGGCACGATGGTGCATTCTTTGACCCGACCGACGCAGGCCATTCCTTTACCCCAGTCTCTGGTTTTGCCGCCTTCTTTATCTTTAGCGTCCGCGCTGGGCGCCTTGGTTTTCTTGTTGGTGGCTTTCAGTTTGTCGCCCGCCTTGACTATTTCGTTCTCGTCCACTTTACACTCGGGGCAGTACCATTCGTCGTCCGGGACGGCCTCCAAAGGAGGAGTCAGACAAAAGGTGTGGTACCCGTCATCACAGTCGTCACACAAAACTAACTTGGAAGGCGTGTGTTTCTCCCCGCAAACTTTGCACCCGCAATACTTGCACTTTCTGGACTTGACGTCTTTGCACCGGTTGCAGTGGAACGGTACTTTGCGGAGATCCGGATATCTGATCTTTTCGTCCGGATCCCTTTGGTGCAGCGGAACAACCTTTTCGATTCTCATTGTTTCATTTACGAATTTAACCGAGATGTTCTCCATTCGGGTGCTTTCTTTTCCCACGAACAAAGTTCCCGTCAAATGTTTCGACGAAATGGTATCGATTTCGAAATCGTACCAATGGCCTCGTTTGGAAGGCTCGTCCATGTTGTGGTTGGCCAAAACCTTCATTCCTTCCTTCAGCTCGGCAGTTTTGTACGTGTAGTAAGACCGGGGTCTGATGTCTTTAAATTTGCAGTCGATCGGATCTAGCTCTTTGTCACTTTCAAAAGCCACTTTGAAAATCAAATTTCCCTCAAACTCTTCGATTTCGTCGTCCAATATATTTGAACTGTCTTCTCCTGTTGAGTCGTCATCTTTCGAATGCTCACCTTTTGAATCGGCACCTCTTAAACCATCACCGTCTAACCCGTCACGATTGTCGGGTCTATTTTTTATTTTCAGGATTTCAATGATTTTTCCTTCGTACCATTCGCCGTTCGTTTCTTGAACGTCGATGAAATCGTCGATTTTATAATAATTCGATTCGGAAGGAACGTACTCAATTTCGGGAGCGTTTTCCGTAGATCCACTGCTGGTCGACGGTTCTGAGCCTAACGATTCGGAGTTGGAGCCGCTTTCTTCCCCTTCAGGTTGGGCGTCAGGAGAGCCGGTCGCTTCGAAGTCGTTCGCAATTTTGTCTTTTTTGTCGAAACTAAGTTCGGTCTCTTCCATCAACTGTATGATGTCGTTAAGCTGCACTTTGTATTCCATGAGGGTGTGATCGTCCACCAACAGTTTGCCTCTGTAGAACAGTTTCTGGCGATTCGGTTCGATACTCCATTCTTTCTCGATCAGTTTCCGAAGCGCTTGGATTTTTGCCGTTTTCGATATGTCGAGAGTGATGATGCCATCTCCGGCAAACTTGCGGATTCTAACATACATCTCGGTCGAGTTTCGATGGGACTGCAAAACAAAATCGGTTGTGTGAATGCAATCGTTGATTTATTGACGAGCGCTTACATTTGCCGCGAATGATATATCTTAGATAAAATTGTCTTGAACTGTAGAAATTCTGACACTTTCCTATGAAATTTGTTTTATTTCGGGAAGCTTACTACTGCGATCAAATAATAATACGACTTTCCACATGTAGATGGCACGTGTTTGTCCAAACAAATACTTTTTTTCTCTGAAGGTTGGTAGCACGGCAGCCGACATCTGAGTCAAATTTTATCCCTATATCTTCAGTAGTTAATGGGGCACCCTTATGTACTTTCATCTAAAAAAGTGCAAGGTGTGCAAATTTGTAACTCCAAAGCTCAGTTTGACAATCGATTACTCGAACAAAATTGAAAATTGATACGTTAGCAGTTGCTTCGGCGGTTTTACATATCCCAGCAATCGATAGCGATCTATAATTTTGGTATATTGGCCAAATACCGAATTGCATCGGTCCGGCTCAAAAAGTTTGGGGTGTTGCTGCACATATACAAAGAGACAGGGGCCCTTAATGAATATAAAAATGATCACGGCCTGAGGTTGATTGAAAAACGAAACTGCAACTTGCAACTTCACCCGACACACATAAAGAGAATTTTATGATTACCACAAATCTAAATTACAATTAAAAGCAAATCAGATAAGTTTTATTGCGAGGATAAAATTTATTAAGAATGCACAGTGAGCTGCTACCGTCTGGAATTAAAGCCACGATGTGTTTAAAACTATAAATGAAAGTCTATTTCATAATAAGAAAAATTGTATATTTATTTTTGTGAACCCATTTTTTTCAGAGAGTCCAATGAAAGTATTAAGTACAGATTGTTTATGCAAATTTTACATTTAATTTTTACAGAAAGTATTAAGACAACTTCCAAGGCTCTTGAACATGTTTGAAAATATACGCTAATATAGCATAAGCTTTGTTTGGATACAAAATGAATGTAATTTTAGGCTTAAGCCTTAGTTGAAGGACACAACAGACAGGAATACCATCTTAGATATATCAATCGGAGTCTCTAACAAAATAAAGAGAGTTTATGGTTGTGGAAGTATAGCAGGAGTATTAGTGAGCAAGATAATATTAAATATGAAACGATGAAATTAGGGTTTAGTTCAGCAAAAATTTGAACGCAGATTTACGTCAAATTTCATTTATTTTGAAGTGAAACAATTGAGGTTATAACTTTACCTAGCCGCCTACTTTGTGTTTAGAACGATTAATGTAAACATCTTTACTTACTTGAACAAGAAGTTTGCTTGACAAATGGAAGCACAATAACAATTTCTAAACAAGGGAAATATATGAGTCGTATGAGGAATTGTAGCGTAAAAACATTAACGGTCAAACAGTAAATTGTTTACCCGCCAAATTCCGTATATGCCATCGCATTGGGTTGATGACAACAGTACGCAGCGCCACAGCGGCACCAACACGAACTGGTGGATGCAGGTATCTGTTAAAAACTGACAAGTGGCGCCTTTTGCGGCTGCATAAGGAAGACTTCTTACCTCTGCATATAAATATTACAGATATTTCTGAACTAAAAGAGCATCCACGCAATATTGCTTACCCAGGCAGTCTAAACAGTCACCATTAAAGTAAATACTTCGTATAGTAATGCCGGAATGTAAATATGGAGTGTCTCCACTCGCCCTTCCCGAAAAGTGTGATATATAATGAAAGGTCATAGTTGATGCTCTAAATAGCGGAAGGGTTCAGGATGTTGAAGCTTAGGATGACATAATTGAGGGCGAGCATTTCGATTCTTTCGGGATTAAAAAGCTTCTTTGATAAGCTAAAAAAAATTATCCGATTAAAAACGTTCAAGACAATTATAAGTAGCAATTACCCGCAGCTTTGCTTCTTTTGTTATTTAACACTTGCTCTTATGTATTTCCGTATATCTATGCAAAGTACTAAATTATTAATCTATAATATTACTAAAAACCAAGTGTTTCAATTATTATAATCCGCTTAAGAACAAATTATACTCGAATAAATATAAATATCTAGAAAGCGAGTCCGTCCAACTCCATAGGACAATTTTCTCGTCTCTCACTTTTAAGGAGAATTTCGGTCTGGAGGGAAAGGAAAAGGAAACAAAAAATTATTTTCTCCCAGTTTTTTGCCCAAATATCCATATTTTTCAAAGCACACTGTAATCCGTAGTTACGTGAATTTCCGCTAGGGAGTAGGCGAGGCGTACACAGGGCTAGTAATTGTCTACAGAAAGGGTGGGTGCAATTTGTAGCAATCTTTGTAATAATGGGCCAAAATAATTGCACATGATATATTTGTGTGTGTATAACAATGTATCAGTGTATAATATCCTTCGTAATAATCCGCACAAATCCGCATAATTTTGCAAAATTTATTCTCCTTGAACAATAATTAAACTGTAGAGCATAGCAAATATAGCTGTTACATAACAAATATTGTTGTATACCTACCTAACCGGCTATTGATTTTATAAACGTACTGAATATTTTAGAAATTAATGGTTTTATGTATACCAAGGGCATAAGGCAAGCCAAATGTGGATGGGTAATTAAGTGTTTTTATGTCCCCGTCACTGAGCGACACCTAATTCCGTGAACTAAATTGATTAACACTTTCATATGAATGTAGAGGGCGCCCCCAAGAAAAACAATATGATAGACTGACAGTTAACCTGTAAATAAATTAATGTACATGAACATACATAAAACCATTAATTTCTTAAATATTTAGTACGTTTATAAAATTAGTAGCCGATTAGGTAGGTATACAATAATATTTTTTATATAACAGCTATATTTGCTACGTTCTGCAATTTAATTGTTTGTCAAAGAGAAACATTTTTTTCGTCGACTGCTCTCTAACGGAGATTCACATAACTACAGATTACAGTGTACTTTGAAAAATGTGGATATTATAGTAAAAAGCTGTGGGGGTAAATAATTTTTTGTTTCCTTTACCTTTCCCTCCCAAAGGAAATTCCCCCTCAAAAGTGGGACAAAATTTCCTATGGAGTTGGACGGGCTCGATGTATACTGATGAATATTAATCGTTGATGTATATTGCTTTATTTAGAGGTTAACTGTCATTCTACCATATTGTTTTTCTTGGGGGCGCCCTCTACATTCATATGAAAGTATTAATCAATTTAGTTCATGGAAGTAGGTGTCGCTCAGTGAAGGGGACATATAAACACTTAATTACCCATCCACATTTGGCTTGCCTTATGAGTCGGACACCCTTGATTTTAATTTATTTTGAGGTTAACTGTCATTCTACCATATTGCTTTTCGTGGGGGCGTACTCTATATTCATATGAAAGTATTTAATTTTTTAAATTTAGTTCATGGTTGCCTCATGGAAGTAGGTGTCGCTCAGCGACCATCGACATTTAACTTGCCTTATGAATTGGAGACCTTTGCTTGAAAGCAATGCATTGCCATCTTGTGGCTAATAGCGCAACGTATTTCATATTGATCATTTTAAGTACAGGTATCTGTACACATATCGTAAATGACTATAAAGAGAAGGCGTTGCCTACTTAATATTCCGCACAACCTGCTTGTTTCTAATCTAAAATTTTATTGTGAATTCCGGATTGTAAGTGCAATTCTACATCACACATGAAGACGAAATTATGCGCATTTTCTAACTCTTTTTGTGATATCAGCAATGATAAGATATGTGGTGCACGAATACACGCTTGATTAGCGATGCAACACCAGACTTCTGGTATCTTTTATGATCTTATGCAAGTTCTGTATGTCCCAATTCCTGGAATTCAAATTTACACGGAACTATTTTTTAGTGCTATATTTTCCATGTTTAGTATTTTTGTAACATTTTATATTCCAAGGAGTACTAAAATTAGAATTTTCAAAATTATAAAAATGGCACTTCTGGTGCTTCGATCATGTTGAAAATTTGTATCTCAGTTTTTTATAATATACAAGATGTGCACGAAATTTGAATCTTATACATTAATTTTAAAGACTACTTTACTTGAAACAATTTCAAAACTGTATAGGTAAACGGGTATTTTGACGATCGCAATACCTTCCCTTTACTAAACTTTGTACCGCAATGTAAAAATTGGAATTTTCAAAATTATAAAAATTGCACTTCCGGTGCTCCGATCATATTGAAAATTTGTATCTGTAAATTTTTTGCAATATTTAAGATGTGTACGAAATTTCATTCCGACAGCTTAATGTTAAAGACTACTTTACTTGGAATCATTTTAAAACTGTGTAGGTAAACGGGTACTTCCGGTGGTTGTGCATGTTTCAAAAGTTGATACAGATCTGAGTTTTTGCGATAATAACTGTATGCCAAATTCTATTACTTCACGTCAAACGGTCTGAGCGCTACCGTGTTTACAGACACACATAGACAAGAAATGAAATTTATGATAGTTAAGTCCAACTTCCGGTTTTCAAATTTACACGGAACTATTTTTTAGTGCTATATTTTCCATGTTTAGCATTTTTGTAATTTTTTTGTAAATTTTTTACTCCAAGGTCTACTAAAATTAGAATTTTTAAAATTATAAAAATAGCACTTCCGGAGCTCTCGGTGTTGGGCTTTTATAGCCTTCGTGTAATAAACATCCATAATAATGTAAGTGTAATGCACTGTATTTTTATAACAAAAAGAGAAACGGCTATTTTGGGTTTAACGTTGCTGAGTTTACTTAAAGGGAGACTTGTTCTCCTTCTAACTTACAAACTACTATATTAATTCTAACCTAGACTAAAACCACCGAACAACCATACTAGAACTGTAAACTACATGGAGAAAGTAAGAAACAGAAATTGTAGCGAAAACTGATTTATTACAAAAATATGCAAAATTACAATGGCAACTAAATATAGGGAATATAAAAATAATAAATATACATATAACTTTTAAAATAACATTATCTTATGAATTTGTATTACAAAATGTAAATAATTACAAACTATACAATTATATTGACATTTTGAGCTATAAAAATTAGAAATATCAGTGTGTGTATGTATGTAATATAGAATATAATGCTAATGAACTATTATAACATAATCTTATACATAAAAATTGGAAAACATAACTTACATTATATATACATATATACATTATTTACAATAATACAAAGTTATGTACAAATAAATAAAAACTATTAGTTAAAGTAAAATCTAATGTATGTGCATCATGCTCACAGCAAATATCAATGGATCTAAATTCTAAACTGAGACGGTAACATGTTTTGAAGGATTTTTTTCCTCAAATTGTACCAAGTTTTGAATATGCTCCCACTGTGCATAATCTTTTGAATTAAAATTAATGAAATTTTGTAATAAACAGTTTCTAGTACTTTTTAAAAGGTGGAGTACATCAAAAATTGTTCTTCATAACCAGTTATCGTTCCTGTACTCTTCTCAAAATGTAATTGCTCGCTTAGAGAAATTTCATCAAAAGTGAGAGTATAGAAACGATCGGCAGGTATTAAAGATCTATCACTATTTTCAATACAATTAAACACTTTTTCATTAATACCGCAATGAATGTCGACATGTTTAATAGTTGCCACAGATGGTAGCTTCAAATGATGCCTAAGGAATCTATATGCCTTTGGACCACGCTTTTATAGAGACAACGCAAATACCTTCTCCTCCATAATCCATTATGTTAAAAATTTGTATCTGTTAGTTTTTTTAGCGGTCTGACCGCTATCGTGTTTAGACACACACATACATGAGACATGCCAAAAATGGTCAAAATGGATTTATCAGGGGCACTCAAAACGTGGAGATCCGTCAAATTTTCTTCGTAGAATTTGTTCATGTTCCCAATACCTTCCCTTTACTATACTTCGTATAATATGAAAGATATGTAAAAACACAAGGGAAAACTTATTTGCAATAACAAACTCGTTAGAGAGAGAAAAGAAGAGACACAAATTTTCAAAGACAATTTCATATATTTTATTATTCCATAATATTATGATTAAGAATTGCAAAAAAAAGTAATCAACATGTCGGAACAAAATTATACTTTAAAACTAGGTGTTGTAAATCAGGCAAATAATTCTTCTTTGGACTGTTGAACGGAAGTTGGACATATTTTTCTATTAAAAAGCCAATCGATAGCCAAGTCCTCGCAAAGAGCCCGAAATCGGCCCGGCCACGGCCACCATCAAGCATCGAACGTGCCCCTAGATATAGGGAATCAAAATAAAATATATTAATTCGAGACCTTTCTCTCGCACAAGTAAAAAAAAAACTCACCATCAGGCCCGTGGAAAAACTAAAAGTAACAAAACTGCACTTTTCATGGTGGCGAACAAGCGAGCCGAACGCAGCTAGATTTAACATAAAAATGAATATAGAATATATATATATATA